>WOXC01002186.1:0-300410 GCA_011680675.1 Gymnobelideus leadbeateri | reverse complement strand
TAAATGTTTCAAATATATGTAAATACTATTATTAATACTCTTTTGCTTGTAATAGGGAGAGAAGATGTGCAGGCATTGGGACACAAAGATTCACCTTCCTCTAATGGAAAAGTCGATGGGGGTATGGGAGAAGGTATGGGAGAGAACAGATTGGAGGAAGCGATATCTTGTGGGACTGCTATTCTGGGAGGTTGGGTAGGGGAATAATGGGGGGAAAATGATTGTAACTCAAAATCTGGTGGAAATGAATGATGTAAAACAGAAGTGAATAAAGCATTTGTTTAAATACTCGGGGTGGGGGGGTGGCCAACAGTTTTCTTTCTCTGTTTTGATTCTTTTTGGTTTAGTTATCAAGTTGATATCTGTGTCATAGAAGGAATTTGACAGGATCCCTTCTTAACTTATTTTTTTCAAAACTTATATAATACTAGAAGTAATTATTCTTTAAATGTTTAGTAAAATGCACATGTGAATCCATCTTGTATTATTGGGAATTGGATTTTTTTTTGCTTGTGGGAGTTCATTTATAGCTTGTTCAATTCCTTCTTTTAAAATAGAATTAAGTATTTTATTTATTGTTCTATTTATCTAGGCAATTTATATTTTTTAAAAATATTTATCCATTTCTCTTAGATCACCAGTTTTACTAGGCTCATAATGAAATAATTCCTAAGTATTGCTTTTATTTCTTGCACCCTGGTTCTGAGTCTACCCTTTTCATTTTTGATACTAATAATTTAGTTTCTTTTAAAAATCAAATTAGCCAATGGCTTGTGCATTTTATCCCTCCCCACCCCACCACCAAAAAATAAATTGTTGTACTTAGCTTTATTTATTGGTTCTCTGGTTTTTTGTTTTCAATTTTGTTAATCTTTCTTCTGATTTTTAGGATTTCTATTTTGTTGTTTAATTGGGAGGTTTTAATTTGTTGGCTTTCTAGGGTTTTTTAGTTGCATGCCCAAATCATTGATCTTTTCTCTCTTTTACGGATAAGCATTTAGAAATATAAATTCTCCCTAAGTATTGCTTTGGCTGCATCCAACAAATCTGTGTGTTGTCTTATTGATCTCATAATTTAATGAAACTGATTGCTGAAGTTACTGATTTTTCCTAAAATTTGTTCTTTGCCTTCCCCCTCTAGGATTAAGTTATTTAATTTCCAATTAATTTTTACTCTATGTTTCAAAAGGCCATTGGTGAATGTAATTGTTATTGAATTAGAGTCAGAAAAAGATGCATTTAATATTTCTGCTTTTCTACATTTATGGGGTATCTATGGTTAATGACCAATTTCTGTGAAGATGACAAACACAGTTGATCCCTATACAATATAGATCCCTATACAATATTCTACAGAGGCCTAGAATATCTAATTTTTCTAAATTTTATTCACTTCTTTAACTTCTTTCTTGTTTTATTCTGTGGCCAGATTTGCCTACATCTCTAATGGCAAATCGGGGAGATCCAATATTATAGTTTTATTGTCTTATATTCTCTTATAACATATTTAACTTTTATAAATTTAGATGCTGTATCATTTGAGATATGCATACATATATTTAGTTTTGATATTAAAATTCATTGTCTACGGTACTTTTTAGCAAAATGTAGTTATGAGGTCTATTTTTGCTTTTGTTTTCTCTAAGTTTATGATTGCTACTCCTGCCCATTTTTTTTTAACTGCAGCTGAAGCATAATAGATACTGTTCTACCTCTTACTTTAACTGTGTGCCTATTTCAATTATGTTTCTTTTCTTTTCTTTTTTTTTTTTTTTTGGCTTTTTGGAGGGCAATTGGTGTTAAGTAACTTGCCCAAGGTCACACGGCTAGGTTCTTTTGTTTTTGTGTGTGCGTTAAGTGTCTGAGGCCGGATCTGAACTCAGGTCCTTCTGACTCCAGGGCCGACGCTCTACTCACTGAGCCACCTAGCCGCCCCCAATTATGTTTCTTTTAAACAATATATTGTTGGATTCCATTTTCTGACCCATTCTGTAGTTCTCTTCCATTTTATAGTTATAACTGCTGACTTGTATTATTTCCTTCCATCCTATTCTCTTATACTTTTTCTTCTCTATTTTTCCTGTTCCTTCTTTAAAAGTCTGTTTTGCTTCTGACCATGGATTCCCTTAATCTACCATAGTTTTTTACCTAAACCTTCCCCTTTCTCCTAACCCCTTACCCTCCTTTATCTGCTGGGCAAGATGAAATTCTCTACCCAACTGTGTGTATATGTAGATCCTTCCCTACTTTAACCTTTTCAAATGAGAATGAAATTTGAATGTTGTCGACCTTGCTACTGTCCTCTCTGCTGTATAAACTCTTTTTTGCATGTCCCATTTAAGTGAGATAATTTTATCCCATTCTTCTCATTTTCCCTTTCTCTCAATATACTTATCTTCCTTACCCTTGATTCTATTATGTTTGGATTGTCTCAAAAGAAGAATCATAACCAACCCTCTCTGTAAGACCCCAGTAATGACATCAGCTCTCCATATAAGAATGCTAATAGTATTTCTTACTCATGGTTATCTCTTTATTCTTCTCTTGAATACTGTATCTGAATGTCAAATTTTCTACTCAATCTTTCCATCAGAAATGCTTAAAAGTCTACCTTTTTATTAAAGGTGGATTTTTCCCCTGTAGAATGATACTCAATTTTGCCAGGTAGATTATTTTCAACTGTAATTCTAAATCCTTTGTCTTCCAGAATACTATATTTTAACATCTCCATTTCTTAAAAGTAGTGGCTACAAATTCTTGTGTGGTCCTAACTGTAGCTCTGTGGTACTTAAATTCCTTCTTTCTGGCTACTTACTATATTTTCTGCTTGACTTCTGAGTTCTAGATTTTGACTACAATATTCCTACAAATTTAAATTTTAGGAGATTTTTGTGGATTCTTTCAATTTCTACTTTGCCCTGCTTCTTTCACAACTCAGACTAGGTGCCTACAAATTTTCAGTGCTCCCAAAGTGATATGATCCAGCAAAATCATATCATTTTTACTACCTTATAGTCTTGAGCTCTCCAAGTTTTTGACCGAGGTTTGGGTCTGCTGGCTAGTGCGAATTTTTGGACTCGATCACTGTTAGCCTGCAGGGAGATTCTACAGTTTCAGGGCAACTGAAATGCTGGTTCCCCTTTGTTTAGGAGTCCTGCCCTGGCTATTCCATTGCAGGTTTATGTGGGGGCTAACAGTCAGAACTGAATTGTTGCTTAGCTCCTGAGTTCAAAGTCACACAGGTAAGTTTTAGGAATTTGTTTCTTGCTATATACACTTGCTTAGGACCACTCCTACTCACTCTGGATCTGTGACCTGGTACTGGGTAATTGGAGAAACAGCTGAAAGATAGAGCCCATTTCTGTACCCAGTGATAATCAGAGATCCCCTGGGATCTCTTTCTACACATCATTGCCTCCTGTGCTCTGCATCAGCCTCCTTTCTGTCCCTTGGTGCAGGATGTTCCTAGGTGATGCTGCTGCTGTTCTCATTCCTGGCTAACCCCTCCCCAGTGTCTGTAGACCACTCTGCCTCCCTCCCTAAGCTGCCCTGGGCTCAAAACATGGCTTACTATGACTTTCTTTTGGCTTTTACAATCAGAATTTGGTCCCACACATTGGCTAGGTTGTTTTGAAAGAGATATACTAGGTTAGCTAGGCAAAAATGCTTCCTTTCACTCCACCATTTTGTGTCCTAATGTAGAGTACTATTGTTTTGAAAAACAATTTGGAATTATGCAAATGAAATGGCTAAACTATCCATATACTTTAACCTAGAGATGTCACTTCTAGGTATATGTTCCAAAGAGGTCATTGATAAAAGTTAAGTTCCTTTATACACTAAACTACTTAGAGCACTACTTTTTGTGGTAGCAAAGAAATGGATCCAGATGGAAGCAGATGCCTATCAAATAGGGAAAGGCTAAACAAGTTCTTATACATGTAAGGAAGGGCCAATATGATAAATTATAAAGAAGTATGAAAGACTTACATGAACTGGTGAAAATGAAATAAGCAGATATGAAAACACAATACACACAAGAACTACAACAAGGTAAATGGAAAGAATGACAAACACAAAACAACTGAAAGTGAATATTGAAAAACCAAAGAATAAACAGTCATTTATACAAAAGCAGGAGTTTCATCGTTTTGAAATATTGTATATGTTTTCAGATATTTTTCCTGTGTATTTGAAGTTTTGCTGAGTCTTTTTTCTTGAAAATGTTCTTTATTATACGTGGAACATTCTAAATAGTTATACACATGTATTATTGTTTTATATACATATATAATATACACTATGAAACTTGTATGAAATATAAATTGTAAAAAGTGATAAAGATAAAAATTTGACTCTAAAGTCAATAGTGAGGGGCAGCTAGGTGACTCAGTGGATAGAGCACCGGCCCTAGAGTCAGGAGGACCTGAGTTCAAATCTGGCCTCAGACACTTGACACACTTACTAGTCATGTGACTTTGGGCAAGTTACTTAACCCCAATTTCCCTCCAAAAAAAAAAGTAGAGTCAATAGTGAGCCACTGGAATTCATCTAACAACTGACTGGCTATGTGGGGAACTGAATGAGAATGAAGAGGTAAGAATGATACAGAGCTTTTAAATTTGGGAGACTAGAAGAATTATAGCTTTTTTTTTTTGACACCAACAGGTAAATTCACAAGGAACTTTCACAGATCTGGGAAGCTACAATCTACTTGAGCCCCAGTATCTTTTTTGCACAAAATATTTTTTTCTTTTGGTCACCTCTTCCCCATTCTTTACTTGTGCTATTAATTTATTTTTAACCCAAATTTAAGACTTTGAATTTAAATTCATCTCTATTAAATTTCAACTTATTAACCACTTAGAACTATATAGATCAAATCCTAAACTGTTGTGTTTGAACTCTTCTTGCAGCTGAAATCAGGAAAACTCTTGGCCTTATGTCCTCCTAAATTGGGCCTTAAGGATGAAAGACCAGATTTAAATATTTTTTAGAACAGTTAAGTTTAGTTGAGTATCCTTTTACTATTATGTCAAATAAGGTAAATTAAAAAAAAAAAACATAGTTTTCATCAGGGATATAAAAAAATAGAATTAAATATTTAACTTATACATGAAGACATTCAAAATGAACAAAAAAATATATTGACTTCCTCTAAATTCCTAGTTATTTTATATACTCAGAATAACTAAATAGGCCAAATTACCCAAACCATTTTAGTAGTCTAAACCAGAAATGTAATAAAATGAATTTTCATATGGGACAATGGAGGTATAGACCTCATGTGTCAGCAAAGAAAAAAGTTCTTTAATTTAATTATAATACTTTAGGTTAATGAACATTCTTTTTCAAAAGTGCTAGATAAATATTAGCTATTATTAAAAAATAAATCCATAGTGATAATTTTAACATCAACTATGGTCCCCAGTGTGTCTCTCCCTATACTCTCTCCCAGAGAACCATTCCTTATAGTAAATAATAAAAAAAAAAAAGAAAAAAGTTCAGAAGAACCAATCTATCTATTATCTAATGTTACAGGCAGTAACACAGTCCCTTTCCTCTGTAAAAAATAAGGCAAAATTTCTTCACATATCTCTTTTTGGGGACAAAGCTAAGTCATTATAATCTCTCAGCTTTTTATTTTTATTTATTTAAACTAAACGTACTTGCTCTTTCCATTTAGGTTGGTTCAAGAAAGATCCAGTGCTCTTAAGTTTTACTTTACTTGGCACTTTCTTCTCTTCCTCACCAACCCACTCTCTGGAGAAACTTCTTTATAGAGACACCTTCTTTGAATTAGTAACTTCCTACCTTAGCTATGATCCACCTGACTCCCTCCTAGTCGATGCAGGCTTTTTCTTCTACTCCCTGCCTTACTCTTCCCCAACCTGTTCAAGCTCATTTATATGTTGTCTTGCTCCATTAGAGTGTAAGCTTGTAATTGTATCCAAAGCATTTAGCACAATATCTATAATATACATACATATATAATATAATAAGCATTTTAAGTCACTGCCTGTATTGTTTTCTTGGTTCTACTTTTCACTTTGCATCAATTCATCTACGTTTTTCCATGCTTCATTGTATTCATCTTATTTGGTGTTTCTTATAACACAGTAGCATCACACTGATATATCATAATTTAAACATTTCTTAATTGATGAGCATCTAACTTTGTTTCTATTTCTTTGCCATTACAAAAAGTGTTGCTAGGAATATGTTGAGTATATATGGAGCCTCCATTTTAAAAATTAAACTTCTTGAGGTTATATGCTTAGCAGTGAAATTTCTGGGTATCAAAGGGTATGGCCATCTTATTCAAATGGTTGCTAATAGTTTATAATTCTTCTAGTTAATGGATTTGGGTCTTATATAGTTGTTAATTGTTAATGTGCTAATTTTTTGGATATCATACCACTACCAGAGATATTTGATGCACCTGATTCTATTCTTATCCTAGTAGCATTAATTTTGTTCATGCAAAAGTTTTTCAATTTCATATAATCACATATAACTACAGAAGTTAATAAAGCATTTGTTTAAAAAAAAACAAAAAAACTTGGACTTTGTCAAAAGGCTGCACCAAGGACCAAAGACTACATATGGCCTTGAGGTCAAGATTCCCCACCCCTGTCCTAAACTCTCCTGCTTCCTTCCCATCCCTGTTACTATAAAGGGCCATGCTATTTTCCTAAGTATCTTGGGCTTGCAACCTAGGAGTCATCCTTGATTCCTTGTTCTCAATGCCCTGCCCCCCCATACCCAATGTTCCCCCTTCTCTCCTCTGACACTGCCACCACTCTAATGAAGGCCCTTATCTCACATCTGTACTACTGCAACAGCCTGCTGGTGGGTCTCCCTGCTCTAGTTTCTCCTCAGTTTCATCCATCTTCCATTTAGTCACTTAAATGATTCCCTAAATTTCATGTTTGTCTCTTTTAAAAAATATCCTCCTACTCTCTGGTGGTTCCTTTCACCACCACAATCAAACACAAATCCTGTGATTGACACACAAATCCCTTCATCACCTAGCCCCCTTCTACCTTTTCAGTCTTCTTACATTTTGTTCCCTACCATGGTTCTCTCAGATCCAGTGACACTAACTTCTTTGTTGTTCTACAAATAGGAGACTCCATTTCTCACCTTCAGACCTTTTCCCTGGTGGTCCTTTATGCCTGAAATACTTTCCCTTCTCACCTCCACCTACTGACTTCCCTAGCTTCCTTTAAGGCCCAATTAAAATCTCATCTTTAATTAGAAGTTTTTCCTAACCCCTCTAAATTAATAAATTCCAATTTATTCCATATATAGCTTTTATGTATAAATTTGTTTGCCTATTGCTTCCCCTACTAGACTGTAAACTCCTTGAAGAAGCGACTGTTTTTTTTTTTGCCTCAGTGTCCTCCATACCCCTCATAACTGACCAAGAAGTCCATTGAGAAAAGTGACCTAGTAGTTAAACAAGAAAATGACATTATTTATCAATCTTAATAATTGGAAGAGCAAAAACACCATTTCTAAGACTTTTATGTCAGCCAAATTTCATTTTCCTATGTGAAATAAACTTCAAAAGCATTTAGAAATGTCTAGTGCCTGGGGATTCCTGTTTTATTTGGCAATCTACTCTAATAGGGAGGGTTTTTCTTTAGGAGATTATTAAAGTCAGCATTCTCATATACTCTTCACATAAGGTACCAAAATATTTGTCTTTTTTTTTTTCAAATAATGAGTATACTTCCCAAATTCACAATGGTGAGAACTACTGAATTTCAAATCCTGGACCTCAAAGTAATAACAACAAAGGAGAAAAACAGCACAAATAATATCCTTTCTATGGATATGAAAGTGGAACTTTAGGAACTCATTCAAGAAAACAACGAATAGTAACAAGGATAAATAGGGAAGTGAAACAAAAAATATGACAGAGTATACCTTTTCAACATCTGCTTTTGTAACATTAATGTCAGCATCCATTTTTTCAAAATACTGTTGTGCTCTGTCAGCTTCTTTGCAATCTCTCTCAAATCGTCGTTTACTCTAAAAGTCAAAAAGAAAAGTGCACAGTTAATTATGAAACCATTAGATTCAAAGAAGTAAAAGACGTTGCTTAAAATTAAACTCAATAAAGAGCACCTGTGCTAAGATAATTTGCTGTAATCAGTGTTGTAAACTTTCACTTAAAATGTCTATACATTTGTTTCAATAACACACAAGAACAAACATCTAAAAGTTGCCTAATCCTGAGATGGTAGAAAAAGAATAAAATGAAGGTATACCACATTACTACTCATTAAGAAAATGTAATATCGATTATACTCCTTCAGGAGCACCTTATCTTAGAACTATTTTAAAAACAAAATCCCATGAAAGTCTCTTTGAAAGAGTCTATAAACACATTTCTTTAGGAGATTTCACTTACTGATTCAAGTTGTTTCCAGCAAGTTTCAATGTGCTGTTGAGCTTTCCGACCATCATGAAAATGCTGGAGGGAGAAGAAATACAGAAATGAAAAATCTTGTCTTTCATGAAAATAAATTTGTGGTCAAAAGAGCAAAAGAAAAACATAATGAAATGGATTAAGGGCATTAGTTGAAGAAGTTATGCTCCAGAATTTCCAGCCCAACTGCATATACTATTGGATTTAGCTGATGTGCTAAATTGTATTTTTTTTCCTATTTCCTTCTTGATTCTTTTTTATATGGGATGGCTCTCTGGGTGGTGAAAAAGAAAGGATCGGCTAATGAAGGTGATACAAAAATAAAAGCTAACAACAAAAACTTGAAAAAACAAATTTATTTCAAATAAGAGTATACTTTTATAAGTTATTTATACATTTATAAAGTAAGAATATGTACAATTTGAGAAAAATTAACTTAGAATTTTTAGTTCATAAAGATTCCTTATGTCATTAGTTCTGTCTGAGGACTGAACCTCACAACTCTGGGGTTCTATTATGAACCTATCAGTTGTCAGACAATTCCATATCCCAGAAAAACAAAACACAAAGCCATCTCTAAAGCTTAGCAACAACTACACAGTTCAATTATCTTGTCTAAGCTAGTTGAAGGTTTATGTAAAGAAGTAAGTTTAAAAGAAGGGAAAAGTATAAAAATGAGAATTGCTCTAGACATAAACTTAAAAGGATAAAGATAGTTTTTCAAACTAACCAAAAAAAAAAAAATCGACATGACTTTCTAAAGCTTAAAGAATTTCTACTAACATAGTGGTAAAAATAAGTGAAGCATAAGCACATTTTCTGTTATTTGAGGGTCACTCCATTGTAAGGAAAGCACAGCATAGTGATTTTACCAAGCGGAGTGTGGTAATATCTTTTTTTTAACCATAAATCTTTCTGTTAATATAAATATATTATTTTTAAAAGTTCTGCTTCTTCACAATATCTGATTTTAAAAGTATTCTTGCATTTGTGATGTTATTTATTTATAATCAAAAATCAATGAAAATCTTATTCAAGAGTATGAAAATTATATCTCAGAGTACTAAAACTTAACAATGTGATTCTTGAGGTACTAATTATGACCTCTGAAAAATCTGGTAGAACAGGAAAGATAACAAGACAGGAGCTTGCTAAATGTTGTCCTGATATTTAAAAAGAGGAAGAAAGTGGATTTATCATATAATAAGTTGGTGATTTTGACTTTTATTCCAAGCAAAATTCCAAAATTCGTTGTAAAGGGAAGCTTTGGGGTGCTTAATGAGTGTAATAATGATCATTAATAGCAGTACAGTGTAATGATAACGGGAATTTAAAGATCTTCCCTGCTTTGAAAATAAACTTTGCCCCTTAATAGGCTGAATGTAATCACGTGGAGCCTGTGGTGGGAGGAGTTTGCTGAAGGGTGAAACAGAGCCCACAAGAATCTGGAAGTCAGAGGCAGACTAGGCTGTCTGGAGGGGTTGGGAGGAGAGCCCACGTCCCAGGGAGTCAGTCAGGCTTCTAAGTAAATATTGGTCAAATATTGGTTTGTGGGAAGGCTAAAGGATGATGTGGCTCTCTGCTACATTGTGATGCATAAACTTCTATTTGTTATGATGGATTCAGTTTCCTGGTGTTGGGATTTGGTTTTTTGGTGTCT
Source organism: Gymnobelideus leadbeateri (assembly GCA_011680675.1). Lineage (NCBI taxonomy): Eukaryota > Metazoa > Chordata > Mammalia > Diprotodontia > Petauridae > Gymnobelideus > Gymnobelideus leadbeateri. Next base: position 290,310 of record WOXC01002186.1, on the reverse strand, counting down.
GAATAAATGTTTCACTTCTGTTTTCTATATGGAGGGTCTGTTATATTTTGCGACTGAGCACCATGCTGGAATATTTATAGTGACCATGGGCACTGAGAAATATTGTATTGGCAATACAATTGGTGGCAAAGATGGGCTCACACAGTATCAGACCTCTATTTGGAGGCAAGAAGGGGTTTAAAAGAAGAAATGGCTATCTCAGGATGGGAGGATTTACCTTATGCCTCCCTAACAAGGGAATGGTCTAAAAGTACAGGGCTCTGTGAAAACTGGGAACAGAGGTTACAGCAGAGAGAACCTAGAGATTCAGAAACATGTTTGCAAAGAATACAAATAAAATTTGGGAGAGAGCTGGAGGCAGTGTGTAGAAGTGACTGAGTTTTATTAACAGGTTACCATATGACATGTAAAAGCATAGACAAATTGTTACAAGAGAAAAATCAAATGGAGAGAGAATGGGCTATGTTCCAGCATTGGGACTCTCCTTTAGAAGAGCAAACTGGAGGGGCTCAGGTGGTAGAAGAGAGGGCTGTTGTGAATTTGCCTTTGAAAAAGAAGCAGAAAAGTAACAGGAGAAGTAACGTTGTTTCATGACCAAGCTTTTACAAGGGCAGAAATTCACCTCATACTGAGAAGACAGCAGGAGAATCAGGGAGGCCAAACACTGTTCACAGAGATAATGGAGGATTTAACTCAACAGGAGATTATTGATATATTAAGCAGATTCACCCAATGGATGGGAGAATCATTGATGTCTTGGATGGTGAGAATCAGTGACTAAAGAGTATCAGTAGATAGTAGTGTGGACTGCTTGATATTTATAAGTTATTTGTCAGAATCCTTTTGTCCAGTAAACTTTTAGAGATTTTCATATGGCAGGAGGTAACAATATCCCTAATCTGTTAGCTTTAGCTGCCAATGGATGCAATAAATTGTATCCCACTGATTCTATGTGGCCTAGTGGAGAGAAACCCTGGTACTCACTTAGAGACTGCATGAGAAAGTTGGAAGTAATGGAAACTGTTATCATGGTTGGAGATGCAGATATTTATCATGATATACCCTTAGCAGTTTCTCATAGAAATATCATGGTGAAGATGGCTCCTCCTGCCTATAAGCACCAACTTCTGACTCTATAAGATTTCATAGCTAAGTGACTTAGGAGAATGGAAAAAAGATAAATTTCCTCATGAGAGAAAAGTAAATGGCCAGAGAATTCAAAGTCAGAATAGATTGCCAAGAAGAGAATTGTTTACTGTTCTACTGAGAGTAGGAGCAGATTTAGAAAAATCGATGATATTCCAACTAATGAACTATATAAAATGTATTGAGATAAGGGGCTTAATGTCAGATGGAATAGAGAAGTAAAGGCTGCCTTTACAGTTGCTCCTGAACCATTGTATCTAAGTTCATCACACCTTCAGAGAGAATAGGAAATTGACTAAGCCTCAGCTCAGATTAAAGAAATACACAGACAAGATTGCAGACCCCATATGAATTTGACTATATATTAGAAAAATGGATCAAATACTGTAACCAGGGCCTTGATAGATATTGGGGAAGAGGCCTCCCTTATTTATGGGAACCTGATAAATTCAAGCATGGAACTCCTATTACCATCACAGGACTAGGATGGCCTGAAATATCAAGCAGACAAGTCAAACTAATGATGAAAATTGGACAATTACCTAAGAAAGAGTATACAGTGGTTATTGTACCCATTCCTGAATGCATCATTGGAATAGATATATTGAGAGGTATGAAACTGAATTTACCTAAAGGAAGATACCAATTTGCAGTAAGGAAGATAGGAATTAATACAGTTTTAGGGGGAAAAATAAAAATGAACCCAATCATTTTACCTGAACCTTCTGAAGTAATTACTTTGAAGCAGCATCATGTGCCAATTAGGCAAGATGAAATTACCAATACTATAAAGGAATAGGCTGAAGCAGGAGTGTTAGTCCCTACAACTACATGATGAATAATCCTGTCTGGCCAGTAGAAAAACCAGATGGGACATGGAGAATGACAGTGGATTATAGACAACTGAATAAGGTGACTCCTTCCTTATATTCTGCTGTTCCAGATACTGTCACCTTAATAGAAAGCATCCAAAAATATGATGGTACACAGTTACTGATTTAGCCAATGCTTTCTTCACTATCCCAAAAGACTCTAAACAATAGGACCAGTTTGCTTTCACTTGGCAGGGCAGACAATAAATTTTTACCCACTTGCCACAGGGATACCTGCATGGCCCCACTATTTGTCATAGGATTGTGGTTGCCCATTTGGATTAATTAAAGCTACCTGGTACACAGCTTACCCACTACATTGATGATATTATGATATGGGGAAAATATGTTAAAAAAAAGTGGATAAGAGTTAGACACTTTTGATTGAACATATGAAAAGCAAAGGGTGGGAAATTAACCCTGCAAAAATTTAAGCACCAGCTCCACATTTAAAATTTGGGGGTATACAATGGAATAAGAAACTACGAGACATTCTACTGCAAGTCTGACAAAAGATTCAGGATTTTCCTATCCCTACCAATAAGAAAAAGGACCCAAAGTTTACAGGATTATTTGCATATTGACAACATCACATACAGCATCTAGGATAGACTTTGAAACATTTATATAAAGTTACTCAGAAGAAATATGAATTTGATTGGGGACTTGAACAGAGTAAAGCTTTTGAAGAAGCCAAGGCTGCCATACAATTGACCCTAGATTTATGGCCTATGCAAAATGGTCAGGGGGATTACAAGTGACTGTATAGGATGATTATGCAAACTGGAGTTTATGTCAGAAACAAAAAAGCTGAAATGAACCTTTAGGATTTTGGTCCAAGAAACTTCCTTCATCTGAAATTCAATATACAGTTTTTGAAAAGCAGTTGCTAGATGCATATTGGACTTTGGTAGAGACTGAACAACTGACTCTGAGCCATGAAGTAACATTAAGGCCTAGAATCCTGATTATGACCTGGGTAATGAGTATCCGAGCTTCTCACAGAACTGGACAGGCACAAGAGACCAATATAATTAAATGGAAATGGTATATTCAAAACAGAGCTATAACAGGCAAAAGTGGAGTTTCTACTCTACATGAATCTAAAGCAAACATTGATACTGACAGAAAAGATAAATTCCCTGAACCAAAGCAACAGTTGGTACAGTCCTTGGTAAAATGGAATGATGGATATGATGAATTAACTGAATAGGAGAAACATGTATGGCTTACTGATGGGATAACAAAATATTTGGGGCATAAAAGATATTGGAAAGCAGTAGCCTATAACCCATGTACTAGGGCATACTCTGGAAAGTACTGGGATAGGTGAAAGTGGTCAATATGCTTAACTTATGGCAGTACATCAAGTCATCAAGACAGAACAAGGAGGACACTGTCATATATTCACTGATTCATGGGTAGTAGCTAATGGGTTAGCTACAGCCTATGTGGAAAAATCAAAATTGGGAAATTATGGTAAACAAATCTGAGGGAAAGAATTATGGGAAGATATATGGGACATGTCTTTGGTCACTAACTTGTCAGTTTTTCATGTAGATGCTCACATGACCCTTACCATGCCAGAACATGAGTACAATGCTTGTGCTGATCAGATGATGTGGCTCTCTGCAACATTGTGATACATTAATTTCTATGTTGCTATGATGGATTCACTTTTCTGGTATTGGGATTTGGTTTTCTGGTGTCTGAATAAATGTTCCACTTCTGTCTTATACATGGAGAGTCTGTTATGTTTTGCAATCAAGCACCATGCAGGTATATTTACAGTGACCATGGGCACTGTGAATATTGCACTGGCACTACACACAGGTTCAACAAAAATTGACCATCTGAGAGTATTTCCTTTTCTTGGATAATGTTACTAAACTGGCAGATATGGGAAGAGCCTTATTTCCCCTTATATGACAAAGAAACATGTATGTATACACACACACACACACACACACACACACACAGACATACACAATAACATTATCTGCAATGAGCAAACACTATAAGCTATCCCAGTAACTATGGGGAAGAAGGATGAGGGGACAGAGAACAAAGTTGCCCCATTTTCCCATTATCATTAGAAAAAGTTCTAGAAATGCTAGTGATAGGAAAACATATAAATTAATACATAAACATTGGCAAAGAAGAGAGAAAATCATCTCTGTTTGCAGGCAACAAAATAGTTTTCATAGAAAACCATGGAAAATACAGAAATTAAAACAACAGATTTAAGCAACATGACAAGATACAAAAATAAGTATACAAAAGTTATTGGCATTTCTAAACTGAATTAAAAAAAAATTCAGAAAGGTATAAATGAAAAGGAAATCCCATTAGAAAGAACTACCAAATATATAAAATGTCTGTATTTCAATTTACTAAGCCATAATCAAGACATATAAATTCAATGACAAAGTACTTTAAAAAATAAAAATAAAAAGTGAATTAAATAAAAGAAGGGATATTCCCTTACCCATGATCAGGAAACATTAATATAATTGAAATGACAATATTAATTTAGAGATTTAGGGCTTATGGCACACTACCAAACAGTTATTTTATAGAACTTGTCAAAATACTGACAAAATTTTAACAAAATTTATTTGGAGGGCTACAAGGTCTACAATCTCAAGGAAAATGATGAAAACAAATAGAAATGGAGAACAACAGTTTGAGAACTCAAAGTATATTATAAAGCAGTAATCATCAAAACTGTGTCACACTGGTCAAAAAATAGAAAAATGAGCACTGAAACAAATTAGATAAGTAATCAAATGAGAAACTTGTAAAGCACTTAGTACAGTTCTGGCACACAACAGACCCTTAAATGTTTATTCCATTCCATTCCAATAAAATTCAATGTTCCAATGTTTGAAAAATATTTGATAAATTTTTAAAGTGCAAAATAAGCTTTTATTATTAACCTACATTATTAGCATTTTCTCCATCACTTTGGTAAGTTTGGACAATCAACAAAACAAAACAAGTCTTGATTTGTAGCATTTACCAAATTTCCAAGGTATAAATGTTCACAATGAAAATTAAACAGTCTAATGGCTGGTTCCAGCACATCACTGAGAATGATGCCCTATTTAATAAGAACTGCTGGAAAATCTAGAAGACATTATGGCCAAAAAAAAAAAAAAAAAAAATTTAGACCAGCACTATAGACTACATTAAGTTCAAAAGAGACAGGTGAACTTAAAATATAAAAGGCATGTCATAATTTCATTACTGACTGTCATGGGTCCTTTGATCTACTCTATTTCCAACTTGGGTTGGTTAGCCCTTCCTTAGGAAGCCTGGTGGCACCTTGCTTCTAAGAACTCACATACTGATAGAGACTTAGTGTAAACACCCAACCAGCATAGCTCTGCTGCAGCTCAGAACACCCAAGCACAAGTGATACACCAGCCTCAGGGTCTCGGAAGCAAGTGTGTCAAATGTGTGTCAACATATCTGCAAGGATAGAAACACTGTAAAGAAAAACAACTTTGAAAGATTTAAGAAATCTGAAATGACGAAGCATGGTACCTAGCTCAAAAAAGAGATGTCATGGACAGACATGGTGCAAAGACATACATTTTTCAAGAAGACCTCTGTGTGGATTCATTATGCTCAAATATGGTTATGGATTACAAGGGTTGTTGGTTTTTTCCCCCTTTGTTTTTAATGCAAGTAGGGTATAAGGAAATTAGCAGGGTTAGCAATAGTGATGATGAAAATAAGGCCACTGAATCATTTTTTAATGCACAGAAGAAAACAGAAGAAGTTTAAAAGGAAGCACAGATAAGCAGGACAATTTTGAAAGTAACATGTAGAATTTGTTTTATATATTATTCAAAAAGCAAGTGGTATGAAAGGGAAATTTATAGTTTCATACAGAATACTCATGCTCTGGTATGTCTATGGAAATTCTTGGTTTTTTGTGTTTTAAAGTTCAGAATAAAAGAAAATAAGGATAGGTACACTAACACATTGTTAGTGGGACTCAACCAGTTCAGTTATTTAGCAGAAAAAGATGTAATTTTGTTTTTAAAAAGGATGTTGATGGGAGTCGAGGTGGCAGAGTAGAAACAGGACTTTGGTGCAGCTACTGCTTCCACCTCCTCTAATTCATGTAAAAAAATGACTTTAAACAAACTTTGGAGCTACAGAACCCACAAAATGACAGAGAGAAGCTAACTTCCTGCTGAAGACAGGCCGGCAGGCTGGCGGGAAGGGACCAGCACAGCACTCTGAGAGCCAAGCCCAGCCCCCTATGAGCCAGATGTTTTAGCCTCAGGGAGGCCTGACCTGATGCCAGCTGGAGGGACTTCAGATCACCAGAAGCTGTGGCAGTTTCCAGAATTATCAAACCATAGACATTAAGGACAAAGTGAGATGTCAGCGCAGTGTGGACTTTGGGAACTGGGAGTTTGGGAATGTGGTCCAACCTTTACCCCCTGGAGGCCAAGGCAGCCGTGGAGCTGCCAGCACATGGTTGCTTCAGAGCTCCTGGCCTTCAGATTGTAGGGGAACCAAGTGACCAGTCTGAGTGGTAATTACTCTTGCTTTAACTTGCTTGGATCTGGATCATGGTCTAGCGTGGAGGTCCTGCGGTGCATGGCCAGTCTGCCAGAGCACATAGAGGCTTCAGAGAGGGCACCTAACTAATAACTCCAGCAGTTGTGAAAACCCCAGTGTTTGGGACAAAGCTCCCTTGTCTGGTAGCAGAGTCATACTGTGGCAAAAAGCTCAAAAGTCAAGTAATTGAGTGGCAACATGAGGAGGCAAAGGAAGCAAAGCAAGCACAGCAATCCGACATTAGACTCCTATTTTGGGGACAAAAAGGATGAAAGCATGGAACAGGAGGAAGACAATGAAGTCAGAACTCCTGCACCAAAAGCTTCCAAGAAAAATATGAGCTGGTTACAGGCCATAGAGGAGCTTAAGAAGGATTTTGAAAACCAAATAAGAGAAGTGGAGGAAAAATTGGGAAGAGAAATGAAAACAATGCAAAAAAATCATCAAATGAGAGTCAACAACTGACTAAAGAAAATAACATCTTAAAATACAGACTAACTCAAATGGCAAAAGAGGTTCAAAAAGGGAATGAAGAGAATACCTTAAAAAGCAGAATTTGCCAGATGGAAAAAGAATCTCAAAAGCACACTGATTAGAATATTTCTTCAGAATTAGATTGGAACAAATGGAAGCTAGTGACTTTATGAGAAATCAAGATACTATTAAACAGATCCAAGCAAATGAAAGAATAGAAGGCAATGTGAAATATCTCATGGGAAAAACCACTGACCTGGAAAATAGATCCAGGAGAGATAATTTAAAAATTACTGAACTACCTGAAAGCCATGATAAAAAAAAAAAAAGATCCTAGAAATAATCCTTCAGGAAATTCTCAAGGCAAATTGCCCCGATGTTTTAGAACCAGAGGGCAAAATACAGGTTGAAAGAATGTACTGATCACCTCCTGAAAAAGATCCCAAAAAGAAAACTCCTAGGAATATTATAGCCAGGTTCCAGAATTCCCAGATGAAGGAGAAAATATTACAAGCAGCCCAGAAGAAATAATTTGAATATTGTGGAAACATAATCAGGATAACACAGAATCTGGCAGCTTCTAAATTGAGGGACTGAAAGGCTTGGAATATGATATTCTGTAGGTCAAAGGAGCTGGGATTAAAACCAAGAATCACCTATCCAGCAAAACTAAGTATCATGTTTCAGGGGAAAATATGGTCATTCAGTGGAATAGAGGACTTTCAAGCATTCTTGATGAAAAAACCAGAGTTGAATAGAAAATCTGACATTTAGATACAAGAAGCAAGAGAAGCATGAGAAGATAAAACAGGGAAAAGAAATCATAAGGAACTTATCAAAGTTGAACTATTTACATTCCTACATGGAAAAATGATAATTGTAACTTATGAAGCTTTTCTCAGTATGAGAATAGTTGAAGGGAATAGAAGTATGTGTGTGTGTATGTCTATATAGGATAGTATATGGGCATATGAATACATATGTGAGTGTGTATGTGTACAGGTATACAAAGACAGAGAGCACAGGACCAATTTAATAGGAAGGGATGATACTTAAAAGGTGAAATTAAGAGGTGAGAGAGGGATATAATGAGAGGAGATGGGGAGAGACAGAATGGGGTAAATTATCTCATATATGAGGTGAGGGGAGACTGTTACAATGGAGGGGAAGAACAGGAAACCAAAAGGGAATGAGTCAACCTTATTCTCATTGAATTTGGCTTAGGGAGGGAATGACATATACACTAATTAGGGAATTTCACCCTATAGGAGAGTAGGGGTGTAAGGGAATGAGAGGGGAGATGATGGAAGGGAGGACAGGCTGGGGGGGAAGGAAGTTGGAAGCACCCACTTTTAGAAAGGGACAGGATCAAAGCAGAGAATAGAACAAGTGGGGGGGTGGGATAGGATGGAGGGAAATACAGTCAGTCTTTCACAATACATCCACCATGGAAATGTTTTGCATAGCTACACATGTACAACCTATATTGAGTTGCTTATCTTCCCAGTAAGGGTGAGTGACAAGGGAGGAAAGAATCTGGAATTCAAAGTTTTAAAATCAAATGTTTAATATATATGTATATAAAATTAATATTTTACATGTAACTGGGAAATAATATATACTGAGGCATAGAGATCCACCATGCCCTACTGGAAAGTCAGAGGGCAGATGGGGGAAGATATGGGACAGAGCAGATTGGGGAGGGATACCCAGTGGGAGCACTGTTTTGGGGTGTTGGGTAGGAGAAAAAATGGGGAGAAAATTTGTAACTCAAAATCTTGTGAAAATGAATGGTGTAAACTAAAAAATAAAAGAGAAATTTTTTTTAAAAGGATGTCTATTATTACTACTATTACTCAATATGATACTAGAAATGCTCACTATAGCACTAAAACAAGAAAAAGAAATCAAAGGAAGTACAGGCAACAAAGAAACAAAACTATCACTCTTGGCAAACAATATGATGGCATACTTAAAGAATCCTAGGAAATTAACTGGAAAAAAAAAACCCTAGTTTAAACAATTAAAAACTTGAATAAAGTTGCAGGATACAAAATGAACACAAATTAATCATTAGCACTGTTATATATTACCAACACAGTCCAGCAAGAAGAGAAAGAAGGAAAAATTCTATCTAAAATAAATGCAAACCATATAATACTTGAGAGTCAACCTGCCAAGATGTACACCCAGGAACCATATAAACACAATTACACAACACTTTTCACACTGAGTCAGAACTAAACAAATGGAGAAATATTAATTTCTCATGAATAGGTCAATTCTACCAAAATTTGCTGACTTATTCAGTACCACACCATTCAATCTACCAAAATCAATTTAAAGAGCAAGGAAAAAAATTTATCTAGAAGGATAAAAGTTCAAGAATATCAAAGGAATCCATGGAAATAAATGTGAAGGAAGGCAGCCTCACAGTATCAGATTTCAAACTATATTACAAAGCAGTAATCATCAAAACAATCTGATACTGACTAAAAAATAGTGAGGGATGAATTGAATAGATGAGGTAACATAGAGTAAATGTACATACAATAGTAAATGATTGCAGTAATCTAGGATTTGGTAAACCCAAAGACCCAAACTTTTGGGGCAAGAACTCACTATTTGACAAAAATTGCTGGGAAAACTGGAAAGCAATTTGGTATAAACTAGGAATAGAACACAACCTCACACCAGATACCAATATAAAGTCAAAATGGGTACATGAGTTAGACAGAAAGGGTGATATCATAAGTAATTTAGAGGAGCGTGGAAAATATTACCTGTCAGGTTTACGGATGAGAATTTATGACCAAAAAAGAGATAGAAAGAATCACAGAAAGTAAAATGAATAATTTTAGATACATTACATTAAAAAGTTTGTGTACAAACAAAATCAATGTAGCCAAGATTAAAAGGAAAGCAGATGGCGGAGTAGAAACAGCTCGTCCAAGCCTCTCTGCCCCCAGATTCCCCACAAACTATGTAAAAAAGGACTCTGAACAACTTCTGGAGCCCCAGCACCCACAGAACTACACAGAGAAACTAACCTCCCGCTGAGGACAGCCCAGCAGCCCTGCAGGAAGGACCAGCGCAGCGGTCTGGGAGCCGGCAGCGCGCAGAGCGCAGAGCACAGGAGCCGAGCCGAGCCCAGATCCGCGTGAGCCGAGGTTTTAGCCCCAGGGCGGCAGGGCCAGCAGTCAGCTGGAGGAACCCCAGAACACCAGGAGCTGTGGAGACTCCAGAATTATCAACATAGACATGCCTAGGACAAAGTAAGAGGTTAGTGTCCTATGGACTTTGGGACCTGTATTTGGGGAATGCGTCAGCTCCCTCCCCTGGGGGCTAGAAGCCGCTGAGGAGACACGCCATTTTGTAGTTTTCAGAGGCAGCTCGGGCTCCCAGCCTACAAATCGTGGGGAGATCCAGCGATCAGTCTTGGGGGTAATCGCTCTTGCTTTAACCTCCCTGGATCTGGATTGTGATCTAGGGTGGAAGTTGTGGGTGGGTTTACAGCTTGCCAGAAACGGAAGTTGCCCCCCACACGTTCGGGACGAAAATTCCTCTATCTGGCCTTAAAGCCATAGTGTGGCAACAAGCCCAAAAGTCAAGCAATTAAGTGGCAACATGCCAAGGCAAAGGAAACAGAAAAATGCAACCCTAGACTCCTATTTTGGGGGCATAGAGCGGGAAAAGGACTGTGAGGTCAGAAGTCCTGCTCCAAAAGCCCCAGGGGAAAACATGAGCGGGTTGCAGGCCATAGAGGACCTTAAGAAGGACTTTAAAAATCAAATAAGAGAAGTGGAGGAAAAATTGGAAAGAGAAATGAGAAGGATGCAGGAAAAGTATGAAATGAGGGTCAACAGCCTGACTGAGGAAAACAACACCTTAAAAAATAGACTAACTCAAATGGCAAAGGAGGCCCAAAAGGGCAATGAGGAGAAGAATGCCTTAAAAAGTCAGATTTGCCAGATGGAAAAAGAATCTCAAAAGTTCACTGAGGAGATTCATTCCTTCAGAGTTAGACTGGAGCAAATGGAAGCTAATGACTTTATGAGAAATCAAGATGCTGTTAAGCAGATCCAAACAAATGAAAGATTAGAAGGCAATGTGAAATATCTCATGGGAAAAACCACTGACCTGGAAAATAGATCCAGGAGAGACAATTTAAAAATTATCGGACTACCTGAAAGCCATGATCAAGGAAAGAACCTAGAAATCACCCTTCAAGAAATTCTCAAGGAAAACTGCCCTGATGTTTTAGATCCAGAGGGCAAAATAGAGGTTGAAAGAATCCACAGATCACCTCCTGAAAAAGATCCCAAAAAGAAAACTCCCAGAAATATTATAGCTAGGTTCCAGAATCCCCAGATCAAGGAGAAAATACTACAAGCAGCCAGGAAGAAACAATTTCAATATTGTGGAAACACAATCAGAATAGCCCAGGACCTGGCAGCTTCTACACTGAGGGATCGAAGGTCATGGAATATGATATTCCAGAGGGCAAAAGAACTGGGAATGAACCCAAGGGTCACCTACCCAGCAAAACTGAGTATTTTGTTTCAGGGGAAAATATGGTCATTCGGTGGAATAGAGGACTTTCAAACATTCTTGAGGAAAAAACAAGAGTTGAATAGAAAATTTGACATCCAGACTCAAGAAGTAAGAGATGCCTGAGAAGGTAATCAGGGAAAAGAAATCAAAAGGAACTTATCAAAGTTGAACTATTTACATTCCTATATGGAAAAGTAATATCTGTGACTGATGATATCTCTCACTATGAAAATAATGGAAGAAGGGGGTGTGGTCATATGAATACATATGTGAATGTGTGTGTATATGCTTACAGTTATATATGGATAGAGGGCATAGGTTGAATTTGTTGGGAAGGGAGAATACTCAAGGGATGAAATTATGAGGTGAGAGAGGAAAGTGGCAAGAGGAGATGGGGAGAGACAGGGTAGGGTAAACTATCTCATGTAGAAGAAGCAAGGGGAAGTGGTTGCAAGGGAGGGGGAGAATAGGAAGGCAAAAAAGGCAAAACCACATTCACATTGAATTTGGTTCAGGGAGAAAATGACATACATACTAAATGGGTTATCTCAACCTGCAGCAGGATAGGGGGAAGGGGGATGAGAGGAGGGATGATGGATGGGAGGGCATCCTTGGGGTGAGGGGAGGTTGGAAGTACCCACTATAGAAGAGGGACAGGATCATGTAGGGAATGGACCAGGTGGGGGGTGGGATGAGTGGGAGGGAATTATAAGCAGCCTTGTACAATATATCTACTATGATAATGTTTTGCATAGCTAGACATGTACAACATATACTGAATTACTTATCTCCCAAGAGGGAATGGGTGACAAGGGAGGAAGGAAATGGATCTGAAATTTGAGGTCGTAACATTAGATGTTTCAAATATATATAAATACTATTATTAATACTCTTTTGCCTATAATTGGGAGAGAAGATGTGCAGGCATTGGGACACAAAGATTCATCTTCCTCTAATGGAAAAGTTGATGGGGGTATGGGAGAAGGTATGGGAGAGAGCAGATTGGAGGAAGCGATATCTTGTGGGACTGCTATTCTGGGAGGTTGGGTAGGGGAATAATGGGGGGAAAATGATTGTAACTCAAAATCTGGCGGAAATGAATGATGTAAAACAGAAGTTAACAAAACATTTGTAAAAAAAAAAAGGAAAGCAGAAAACTGGGGGAAAATTTTACAGTAAGTTTATCTAATACAGCCTTATTTTTCAAATATATAGGGAACGGAGCCAAATTTATAAAAATAAGAGCCATTATCCAAATGATAAATGATCAAAGGATATGAGAGGAAGCTGGTGTCTCATTGGATAGAGCACTGGGCCTAGAGTTAGGAAAATTTCAGTTCAAATCCAGTCTCAGATACTTCATAGCTGTGTGACCCTGGGCAAGTCACTTAACCTCTGATTGCATGACAAAATGGATCCACTGGAGAAGGAAATGGCAAACCATTCCAATATCTTTCCCAAGAAAACCCCAAATGGGGTCTTAAAGGGTCAGACATGACTGAAAGGACAGAATAAAAACAACAACAAAACGAAGAAGCAGTTTTCAGAAGAAGAAACCAAAGGTATCTATAGTTATATAAAAAAATGATCTAAGTCACTACAATTAGAGAAATGTAACTTAAAACTCTGAGGTATTACCTCACATCTATCAAATTGGCTAACATAATAGAAAAGGAAAATGACAAATTCTAGATGGGATGTAGAAAAATTGGGACATTGATGCAATTAGTGGTTGGTAGAGTTGTAACCTGGTTCAACCATTCTGGAGAACAATTAGAAACTATACCCAAAGGGCTACAAAACTATGTAATACCACTACTAGGTCTGTATCTCAAAGCAGTAAAAGAAAAGGGTAAAAAGACCTATCTGTACAAAAATGTTTACAGCAGCTTTTTTTATGGTAGCAAAGAACTGGAAACTGGGGGAAGCCCATCAACTGGGGAATGGCTGAATAAGTTGTGGTATATGATTGTGATAGAATACTATTGTGTTATAAGAAATTACAAAAAGGATGGTTTCAGAAAAACCTGGAAAGACTTATATGAACTGATACAAAGTAAAGTGAATGGAACCAGGACAACATTGTATACAGTAACAGCAAAAGTGCAGTGATGATCAGTTGTGAAAGACTTAGCTAATCTTATCAATACAATGATCCAAGACAATTCTGAAGAACTCATGATGAAAAATGTTACTCACATCTAGAGAAAGGAATGATGGACTCATTGTAGACTGAAGTGCAAATTTTTCACTTTCTTTATTTTTCTTGCCTTTCTTTTGGCAATATGACTAATATGGATATGTTTTGTATGACTCCATGTGTATAACTGAATTCATATTGCTTGACTTAAAAATGCAGGGGAAGGAATGAAAAGCCGGAGAGAATTCAGAACTCAATTAAAAAAAAAAAACCTAATGCTAAAAACAAATAATAAATTTGTTTTACAGACCAGAGAATTTCTTCTTCCTTTTTCTGGATGTACCATAGTATTGATGCATTAACATTTAATGGCTAACAGCTAGTAAATCATGCCTGAATGAGGCTTATCTAACACATGTATTTTTAAAAGACATCATAAGCTCAAAATCTTGTGGAAATCAATGTTGAAAACTAAAAAATAAATAAATAAATTTATTTAAAAAAAAAAAAAGACATATCATAAGCCTTCTTGCACTTTGGAACACTGGACAGCAATTTAGCACTCCCCTTGAGGGACATTTTAAATAGTGAAATCACCAACAAAAAGCAAAACCAACAAAAAATACAAAAAACATGGCACTAAATAGACCACAAAAAGGACTCTTATTTACAATATGAGAGCACAAGCAAAGAAGACAGAGCAGTGCCTTACTCAAGCTCAGCTGAAAACATATTCATTGGGTAACTAAAATGTTTTACTGCTCTATGTTTGTCAATGAATGAATGACTTTGGGTTTACAAATAAACCTTAGCAAGTAAGTAAATTTTTTTTCCTTTTTGGAGGGCAATTGGGGTTAAGTAACTTGCCCAAGGTTACGCGGCTAGGTTTTTGTTTGTGTGTGCATTAAGTGTCTGAGGCCGGTCCGAACTCAGGTCCTTCTGACTCCAGGGCCGGCGCTCTACTCACTGCGCCACCTAGCCGCCCCAGTAAGTAAATTTATAAATAAAGACAGTTGACTGTATAACTTTTACAGTTTTATTACAGAATTTTGGTTCTAAAATTTGGCTATTATTTTATATAGATGGCTTACAGATGAGAAAGTCTACCATTAAGAATACATGGGGGTGCGTCTAGGTGGCGCAGTGAATAGAGCGCCGGCCCTGGAATCAGAAGGACGTGAGTTCGGAGCCGGCCTCAGACACTTAATCCACACAAACAAAAACCTATCTGTGTAACCTTGGGCAAGTTACTTAACCCCAATTGCCCTAAAGGGGCGGCTAGGTGGTGCAGTGAGTAAGAGCGCCGGCCTCGGAGTTGGGATGACCCAAGATCAAATCCGGCCTCAGAAAATGAGCACCCACACATAAATAATGACTAGCCGTGTAACCTTGAGCAAGTTACTTAACCCCAATTGCTTTAAAAAAAAAAAAAAGAATACATGGGGGCAGCTAGGTGGTGCAGTGAGTAGAGCACTGGCCCTGGAGTCAGAAGGACCTGAGTTTGGATCTGGCCTCAGATACTTAACACACACACAAACAAAAAAAACCTAGCCATGTGACCTTGGGCAAGTTACTTAACCCTAATTGCCCTCCAAAAAAGCAAAAAAGAAAAAAAATTCAGTTGGTGCCCAAATCCAAATGCTATACCCTGAGTTACAGGGCACATTTTACTGGACAACAAGTGAATCTTAAAAGATAATACAGCTAAGAAGCTGGCAAAGCTTCAGCTCAAATGTGCCTAACAGTTTCCATTAACACCAACAATACACATACACATACATACACATACACACACACACACACACACACAATATATATATATATGACATACTTATAATTTTCTTCATTATAAGCACTATGTTAAATATTCAAAGAAATAGGGGGCAGCTAGGTGGCGCAGTGAATAAAGTGCCAGCCCCGGAGTTAGGAGGACCTGAGTTCGGATTTGACCTCATACACTTAACACAAAAAAACTAGCCGAGTAACCTTGGAAAAGTTACTTAACCCCAACTGCCCTCCAAAAAGGCAAAAAAAAAAAAAAGATTAAAAATTCAAAGAAATAAACATGTCAAATGTTACAAATCCTTTTTAAAAAAAATTCCAGTATTGATATTGTACAGTTATGATCACCCTAATGTCAAACCAGCTCTTAGTAGTAGAAAGCCTTCAAATATTTTACAGATGTAGGGGAAAGAAAGAAAAAAAAAACATAACTCTGGGTAATGTTAACTAATCAAGGGCCCATTGGTTCTTTGTGTTCCTTTCAATAAGGGTGAAACACTGGTTCAGAATATATTTGAGTATCATTTTTATTCAACTTAATTAGCAATGAATGGATGTTTATTAGTAGGTAGAAACAATAAAAAAAGGAAAAGTATAAAACAAAATCTAGAAAATTAAATTCAAGACAACTCCAATCTTATGTTTTTATCAACTAAATGTGATTTAGTCCATTTTCACCTTATTTTCATTGTTTACTTAACATAAGAGCTCTGTTTTGTTTGTTTTTTGTTGACAGGCTCTTTAGCTCACCCTTTCTGGAACAGCAAGGGCTCCTCATGAGCACAGTACCACTACTGATCAGCAAGGGTGTTTTTTTTTTTCTTTTTAAAATTACTTATTTTTAGTTTTCAACATTTACTTCCATAAGCTTTTTTTTTTTTTTTTTTGCTTTTTGGAGGCAATTGGGGTTAAGTAACTTGCCCAAGATCACACGGCTAGGTTTTTGTTTGTGTGTGTTAAGTGTCTGAGGCCAGATCCACACTCAGGTCCTTCTGACTCCAGGGCCTGCACTCTACTCACTACGCCACCTAGCCGCCCCTTCCATAAGCTTTTGAATTTAATTTTTCTCCCCCTCACTTCCCTCCCCTTTCCCCAAGACCGTGTGCAATGTGATATAGGCTCTAAATATACATTCATATTAAACATTTTCACATGCTGTAAAGAAGAATTAGGACCAATGGGAGGAACCATGAGAAAAGAACCATGAGAAAGAAGAAACAAAAGAACAACAATAAAAGAGAGAGTGAATAGTATATGCTTCGATCTGTATTCAGACTCCATAGTTCTGTCTCTGGATGTGAATAGGATTTTCCATCATGAGTCCTTTAGAGTTGCCTTTAGAGCCAAGTCTATAAAAGTTAGTCATGCACAATGTGGCTGTTACCATGTACAATGTTCTCCTGGTTCTACTCACTTCACTTAGCATCCGTTCATATAAATCTTTCCAGGTCTTTCTGAAGTCCGCCTGTTTATCATTTCTTATAGTACAACAGTATTCCATTACATCCATTCCCCAACTGATAGGCATCCCCTCAATTTCCAATTCTTGGCCACCACAAAAAGAGCTGCTATAAATATTTTTGTACATGCAGGTCCTTTTCCCATTTCTATGATCTCTGTGGTATACAGACCTAGAAGTGATATTTCTGGGTCTAAAGGTATGCACAAGTTTTATAGCCCTTTGGGCATAGTTCCAAATTGCTCTCCAGAATGGTTGAATCAGTTCACAACTCCACCAACAATGCATTAGTGTTCCATTTTCCCCACATCTTCTCCAACATTTGTCATTTTCCTATCTTGTCTCGTTAACCAATCTGATAGATGTGATGTGGTACCTCTGAGTTGTTTTGATTTGCATTTCTCTAATCAATAGTGGTTTAGAGCATTTTTTCATATGACTAGAGATAGTTTTAATTTCTTTATCTGAAAACTGCCTGCTTATACATATATACTCTGACCATTTATCAATCAGAGAATGACTTGTATTCTTAGAAATTTGACTCAGTTCTCTATATATTTTAGAAATTAGACCTTTATCAGAGACACTGGCAAAAAAAATATTTCAGCATGGGACCTCTGGCTTCCATCCTTTCTGACCCACAGATTAGCCTCTCCTTAGACAGCCTGGTGGTTCCCTGCTCCCAGGGAGTAGTCTTAGTGTAGGCACCATATTTACTTAGTCCTCTGTAGCTCAGAATTGCTAAAGTCAAGCAATCTACCATTCTTAGCCTCCAAGGTAGCAGGGATTACAGAAATCTTTGTGTCCTTTTTGGCCTTGTTACTTTACTGCATTAAAATGAAACATAAACTATTATCTGAACACTTATTTTTTAAATTTAATGATTTATTTCTCCCCAATCACATGTAAAATTTTTTGAACATTCATTAAAATTTTTTTTGAGTTCCAAATTCTTTCCTTCCCTCTCTTCCTACCACCTCATTGAGAAGGCAAGCAATTTGATATAGGTGACACATCTGGAGTCATACAAAACATATTTCCATGTTGTGAAAGAAAACAGACAAAAAAAAAAAGAAAGTAAAATATGCATCAATCTGCAGTCAGACTCTACCAGTTATTTCTCTGGAGACAGACAGCATGTCCCAACACAAGTCCTTCAAAAGATACTTATTTCTAAAGCAATAAAGCAACAAGGGCAAAACACAAAGAAATCTCAACTTAAAGCTAGAAGGGAACAATCTACTCAATTATAAATGAGAAATTTGAGGTTCAGAGAGGGTAAACAACTTACCCAAAGTCACACAAGCAGAGATGGGGTTTGAACTCAAGTGCTCTGAAAGAGAGCTATTATGAGCACACGCAAATGGTGAAGAAAAGTATCATTTTTGGTAGTTATATATAATCAATTTCATTTATCTTTTTATACTTTCTACTTTCTCCCCAAAACTTCCAAAGTAGTCTTCCTAATATATGTTGTTATTTGCATGTATGTATGTCTTTATATATAAATAGATAAATAAATGTGATATATGTTATATATTATTATTGTTATATATGTATGTGGCTATATATACATACACACATATCCTTCTAATTGATAATAAGCTCTTTGTGGACAAGGATTGAAAGCCTTCATGATGGAAAGGGATATCCACCTCCAGAGAAAAGAACTACAGAGTGTGAATACAGATTGAAGCAAACTACTTGCTCCCTTACTTTTGTGTTTCATTTTGTTTCATTCCGTCTTTCTTATTGTTTACTCCATAGGTTATAACTCTTCTTTACAACTTGACTAATGTTTAATATGAAGTTATTTGTAGAACCTGTATTGGACTGCATGCCGCCTTGGTGGGGAGGGGGAAGAAGGAGAAAGGGGAAAAATTTGGAACTCAAGGGATTATGGAACTGAATGTTGTAAATTAAAAGTAAATAATTTTTTTAAAAAAAGGATTGAGAGCCTTGAATCTAATAGGTGCTTAATGAATGTTGAACTGAATTTCCTAATGTTCAATCAGTTCTATTAATATAGTTTGTTGAGCAATGGTGTTTGAATAGCAACACAAAATAGGAAGAGAATGGGCAAGAGGGGGGGTTAAAAAATAAATACATAGGGGCGGAGCCAAGATGGAGGAGTAGAAACAGCTCATCCAAGCCACTATGCCCCCAGATTCCCCCCAAACTATGTAAAAGGGGACTCTGAACAACTTCTGGAGCCCCAGCACCCACAGAACTACACAGAGAAACTAACCTCCTGCTGAGGACAGCCCAGCAGCCCTACAGGAAGGACCAGCGCAGCGGTCTGGGACCTGGCAGCGTGCTGCGCAGAGCGTGGGGAGCCGAGCCGAGCCCAGGTCCACGTGAGCCGAGGTTTTAGCCCCAGGGTGGCAGGGCCAGCAGTCGGCTGGAGGAACCCCAGAACACCAGGAGCTGTGGCGACTCCAGAATTATCAACATAGACATGCCTAGGACAAAGTAAGAGGTTAGTGTCCTATGGACTTTGGGACCTGTATTTGGGGAATGCGTCAGCTCCCTCCCCTGGGGGCTAGAAGCTGCTGAGGAGACATGCCATTTTGTAGTTTTCAGAGGCAGCTCCGGCTCCCGGCCTGCAAATCGTGGGGAGATCCAGCGATCAGTCTTGGGGGGTAATCGCTCTTGCTTTAACCTCCCTGGATCTGGATTGTGATCTAGGGTGGAAGTTGTGGGTGGGTTTACAGCTTGCCAGAAACGGAAGTTGCCCCCCACATGTTTGGGACGAAAATTCCTCTATCTGGCCTTAAAGCCATAGTGTGGCAACAAGCCCAAAAGTCAAGTAATTAAGTGGCAACATGCCAAGGCAAAGGAAACAGAAAAATGCAACCCTAGACTCCTATTTTGGGGGCATAGAGCGGGAAAAGGACTGTGAGGTCAGAAGTCCTGCTCCAAAAGCCCCAGGGGAAAACATGAGCGGGTTGCAGGCCATAGAGGACCTTAAGAAGGACTTTAAAATCAAATAAGAGAAGTGGAGGAAAAATTGGAAAGAGAAATGAGAAGGATGCAGGAAAAGTATGAAATGAGGGTCAACAGCCTGACTGAGGAAAACAACACCTTAAAAAATAGACTAACTCAAATGGCAAAGGAGGCCCAGAAGGGCAATGAGGAGAAGAATACCTTAAAAAGTCGAATTTGCCAGATGGAAAAAGAATCTCAAAAGTTCACTGAGGAGATTCATTCCTTCAGAGTTAGACTGGAGCAAATGGAAGCTAATGACTTTATGAGAAATCAAGATGCTGTTAAGCAGATCCAAACAAATGAAAGATTAGAAGGCAATGTGAAATATCTCATGGGAAAAACCACTGACCTGGAAAATAGATCCAGGAGAGACAATTTAAAAATTATTGGACTACCTGAAAGCCATGATCAAGGAAAGAACCTAGAAATCACCCTTCAAGAAATTCTCAAGGAAAACTGCCCTGATGTTTTAGATCCAGAGGGCAAAATAGAGGTTGAAAGAATCCACCGATCACCTCCTGAAAAAGATCCCAAAAAGAAAACTCCCAGGAATATTATAGCCAGGTTCCAGAATCCCCAGATCAAGGAGAAAATACTACAAGCAGCCAGGAAGAAACAATTTCAATATTGTGGAAACACAATCAGAATAGCCCAGGACCTGGCAGCTTCTACACTGAGGGATCGAAGGGCATGGAATATGATACTCCAGAGGGCAAAAGAACTGGGAATGAACCCAAGGGTCACCTACCCAGCAAAACTGAGTATTTTGTTTCAGGGGAAAATATGGTCATTCGGTGGAATAGAGGACTTTTAAGCATTCCTGAGGAAAAAACCAGAATTGAATAGAAAATTTGACATCCAGACTCAAGAAGGAAGAGATGCCTGAGAAGGTAATCAGGGAAAAGAAATCAAAAGGAACTTATCAAAGTTGAACTATTTACATTCCTATATGGAAAAGCAATAACAGTGACTGATGATATCTTTCTCACTATGAAAATAATAGCAGAAGGGTGTGTGGTCATATGAGTACATATGTGAATGTGTGTGTATAGGGTTAAAGTTATATATGGATAGAGGGCATAGGTTGAATTTGTTGGGAAGGGAGAATACTCAAGGGATGAAATTATGAGGTGAGAGAGGAAAGTGGCAAGAGGAGATGGGGAGAGACAGGGTAGGGTAAACTATCCCATGTAGAAGAAGCAAGGGGAAGTGGTTGCAAAGGAGGGGGAGAATAAGGAAGGCTAAAAAGGCAAAACCACATTCACATTGAATTTGGTTCAGGGAGAAAATGACATACATACTAAATGGGATATCTCAACCTGCAGCAGGATAGGGGGAAGGGGGATGAGAGGAGGGATGATGGATGGGAGGGCATCCTTGGAGGGAGGGGAGGTTGGAAGTACCCACTATAGAAGAGGGACAGGATCATGCAGGGAATGGACCAGGTGGGAGGTGGGATGAGTGGGAGGGAATTATAAGCAGCCTTGTGCAATATATCTACTATGATAATGTTTTGCATAGCTAGACATGTACAACATATACTGAATTACTTATATCCCAAGAAGGAATGGGTGACAAGGGAGGAAGGAAATGGATCTGAAATTCAAGGTTGTAACATTAAATGTTTCAAATATATATAAATACTATTATTAATACTCTTTTGCTTGTAATAGGGAGATAAGATGTGCAGGCATTGGGACACAAAGATTCACCTTCCTCTAATGGAAAAGTCAATGGGGGTATGGGAGAAAGCAGATTGGAGGAAGTGATATCTTGTGGGACTGCTATTCTGGGAGGTTGAGTAGGGGAATAATGGGGGGAAAATGATTGTAACTCAAAATCTGGCGGAAATGAATGATGTAAAACAGAAGTTAATAAAGCATTTGTTTAAAAAGAAAAATTAAAAAAAAAAAAAAGAACTGCAATAAATAAATAAATAAATACATATATCAAAGTTCTAGTCCCAAGAAAGGAAGAGATGGAGAATAAGACTAGAAAAGGTAAAGGAATGACTTAGGGCAAGGAACCAGAAATGAAGGGCTAGGTCCAATTTAGGTAAGGAGGCAAATAAATGAGTCAAAGAGGAAATATAAATTTTGAGACAAAAAGGAATAAATATACTGAGTTAACAGGAAAGATGATAAAGAAAAGAAGCAAGATGATTCAAGGAAACAAAGGCAGATAGGACAGATTTAAAGTAACAGTCAAATATATACTTATATACATACACACATGTATATACATAAATATGATGTGATTTATTATATACCACTTTTACCTGACTACTAAATTTCCCTATTGGTTTCATAAATCTCAAGTCCCTAATATTCAGTGAGGGTAGGGGAGAGTGGGTTTGGTGGGGTATGGGAGGAGAGATTTGGTTTTTACACAGGACAATGTTCTGTTAGCCAACAATATATTTCCTCCTATAAAAGTTTCATTTCAAGATATGAACAACAGGAAAAGAAAAACATTGATGTAACTACTAACTCTTCAAAAGCCTGGGTAAACAACTCTGATTTTAAGCTCACCTCTTATATATAACATCATTTAAAATAATTTGCCTTTTTTAGCTTGAAACACACTTTCCAAAATTTACTGCAGTATTGGGCTGGCATGCAAGTGCATGTGCATGTATGTATGTGTGTGCATGTATGTGTGTGTGTGCACGTGCGTGAGTATGCACATGTGTATATGTACGTATACATACACATATTTATGCCTTCATTATATTAATATCAATTGTATATTTTAAAGTTTTCCATACAAATATAATCTTGAAAACTTAAGCATAAATACAATTTTTGAAATAAATAATAATTGAAATGCATGAAGGAATTCCAATATTTAAAGGAACCATAAAGTAATCCTTTTATAGACTGGACAATCGTTTTGTCATGTAAGCAATCATTCTTACTTCACTACTTTCTTCTTCTTCTTCTTCTTTTTTTAAATTTAAAAAGTAGATTTTATTACCAAAGGACTGTCGGGGTACATGCTCAAATCAGACAGTGCTTTGGCACAGACATTGTGCTGGTTTTATAGAGGTTCCAAAGCCAAGAGGTTCCATAGTTTACATAAGCTAAAATTACAGTGATGTAAGCTGAAACTACAGTGATTGGTCAGTGTACATTTGAAACTACAATCAGTGATTAGTCAGTATACAGGGACTCCTGCCCACAGATCAATCAGGGGAAAGCAAGGGGTAGGGGCCCTGCCTGTTTACAGATCAATTAAAGGAGAGGAAGGTGGAGTTCTCTGCTTTACAAATCAATGAAGGGAAGGGCAAAGTGGAGTAGTGTCCAACATTCCCTACTCTTCCTTGTAGGTATGTCAAACCTTTGACATGGCTGGGGTCACATCTAGGTTGCCCAATTCTATTCCTAAAGGATGGTGGGAGGGGTCCCTGATAATTAACATTAATGGAGTTAACATGGGATTTGACAAATTGTAGAAAGCAATTAATGAGATAGGGTCCTACAATTAGGGCTATGATCAGGAGGGGGAGAGGCTAATACAATTACTAATACCAAGGCTGATATCAATTTAGTGAGTTAGGGGGATGTTCCAGGGGAACAGGGACTGATACCCATTCTCAGAATTTTCCAGCCCCCTCTGTCTACTAGCAATATTCTGGCATACCAACTTCACACTCTCCCTCACCACTCCAGAGTTGTTTGCATAGAAGCAACAAGGCTCACCAAGGACTGCACACAGGCCACCCTGTTTAAGAAGGTCAAGGCCTCTTCAATTCTGAAGAACCACCTCTGCCAGAGACATTACTACCTTCTTTTGATTGATCAAGCTTTATCTCAGCTAGTTTTAGTACTAATTAAATAGAATGTAAACAAATTTTTAAAAACCCAATAATCTTTTTTAAAATTGATTTGTTTATTTACTTTTAGTATACAACATTCAGTTCCACAGTCCCTTGAGTTTCAAATTTTCTTCCCCTTGCCCTCTTCCCCCCTACCATCATGGTGGCATGCACTCAAATATAGGATTTACAGATATCTTCACATTAATCATTAGTCAGGTTGTAAAGAAGGATTATAACTGATGGAATGATCAGTACTTTACTACTTTCTAAACATTAATTTGCATATGCTGGTTTTATCATAGCATAGGACAATCATCTATCTCCCTATTCAACAACTTCTCTTACAGTGTATCTATACTGAAATATTTCACCTGAGAAAGTAATTGGCTACAATAATAAACACAATGAACTTTTTTTTAATGAAACACGTTTATGATGCAGCTTCATGTATTTATTTGCATAAAAGCTTATGCTTAAAAATTCACTGAGAACTTGAACATAAGCCACATTGAAAGAAAAAGCAGAAGACAGGGTGATTTATGAAATAACTTCTCTTTAGCCTCTCATTTTATTTCACATATGCTTGCAAATAACTTAACACAGTACTTAGCAAAGTAATGAACAGGAGTCCTTTGTATATGTGTGTACACATCTTTTTTCAATTTTCCCTTAGAAGTACTAATTTTTTTAACTAGTTGTCACATAAAAAAATCTCTTTTCTCTAAAGCTAAAAAGTATATAGAATTGTAGTAGGATGCATTTGCTGTTTAATAGTACACAAAGGCAAAATATACTCTATTTACATATACAATAAAAAAGATATAAAATATAACCCCAATTTTAAATAGAGATTGTTGAATGGATAGAAAATCAACATCTCTTTTAAAGTTACAGAGGAATTAACTACAATCTTTTCTCCTGTCCCAGTTTAGAAAAGATACCTTGTTTCTCAAAATGGGGAGAATAAACCTTACTTTCTGCTAGAATTTCTTGCTTTCTTGTTTTTCATATAATAACATTTAAGCTGGAAATATAGTATTACATTTGAAGTAGAATTTAAACTTCCTTATTTTGAAATAACTTCTTTCATTCCTTAAACTTACATAAAGCGATAAGTTCACAGAAAAGTACCCTATGATAATTCCCAAGATAAAAATCAAAGAAAACTTAAAATGAGGGAACATTTTAGAAAGAACTATCATTACAAACTAGTCAAGAACAATATGGTATACTACAAAAGATACTGATCAGACAGAGGTTAAGATGGTAATATAATATAGTATGATTCAATTAATTTTATCATATTAAACACACAGCTAACAACAAAAATGGACAAATTAACAA
This sequence comes from Gymnobelideus leadbeateri, assembly GCA_011680675.1. NCBI lineage: Eukaryota > Metazoa > Chordata > Mammalia > Diprotodontia > Petauridae > Gymnobelideus > Gymnobelideus leadbeateri. The sequence goes on along the minus strand of WOXC01002186.1, from coordinate 265,150 downwards.
AATATACTAACAATGAGAATGCAGCAATTAAAAATCACAGCAATAAAGTAATAATCATCCCTGTCAGCATTTTATCATTCTGAGTTTTAAATAAAACTGAAGTCCCACAAATGAAAAGAAAATTGAAAAAGGAAGAAAGAAAAAGTTGGGAGGCAAACATCAATCATAAGTGGTATAAATTTTCTCAAAATTATGTCATAAATTAGAAAGACTAAAATGTTATGTTGTAAATTTCACAACAGATATCATTTGAAATTAACTTGAAAATATAAATATTTACATGTATAATCTAAAAACGTACTATGTGCAAGAATTGTAAAGGAATTAAAGAAATTCAAGGGATTGTTCATGATGTAATAAAACCCCAAAAGATAAAGTTTGAAAATAATATATATTGAGCAATACACATTGAAAAGTAATTAATAATACATATTATAAAGTGGTAATCATCAAAACAATCTAGTAATGGTTAAGAAAATCAGAGTGGTGAATCAGTGGAATACACTACACATTGTAATAAATGACCAAAGTAATGTTTAGTTTAGTTAGTTTTTGATGTTTAGTTAGTGTTTGATAAACACAAAGATCCAAACTTTTGGGACAACAACTCACTATTTGACAAAAACTACTGGGAAAACTATGAAACAGTATCACACAAACTAGGTATCCAAGGCTGAGCAACCTGCAGCCTTGAGGCCATGTGTGGACTTCTAGTACTTGGGTGCCTCCTTTTGACTCAGTCCTTAATAAAAGGATCTGTACTGTAAAACTTGGACTCAGTCAAAAGGTCACACCAAGGACCAAGACCACATGTGGCCTCAAGGCCACAGGTTCCCCACTCTGGGTAGACCGACATTTCACACCAAATGCCAAGATAAGGTGAAAATGGGCACATAGACAAAAAGCAAATTAGTGGACAACAGAATAGTTTACCTGTCAGATCTATGGACAGGGAAGGAATCTAAGACTAAATAAGAGATAAAAAGCATTACAAAGTGTAAAATGTAATTGATGTAAAATGTAATGCCCTCCACTTTTCTTCCTTCATACTTTTGTTCATGCTGTTACTTCTTCTTAGAATATTCCCTATTACTTTCCTCAGTTCCTGAGCTTTTACTTAAAGCTTAAATCAAATTCTACTGCCTGGAAGAAGCGTTCCTAAATTTTCCTGTATTAACAATTTTCCCCCTTAGATCTCATAGTACATAGTGTTGTGTACCTAATGCATTTGTGTCTTTTACATTATAATTGTGTGAATATGATACTTCTACTAATTCCTCTAATATACTTGTAGTTCCACGAGGACAAGAACTATCTTAGATAAAATTTTTTATCTCACCTCAGCACCTAGCAAAGAACTTTAACATATAATAAAGGTATTTTTAAATGTTTGTTGAACTCAGTTGAACTATGAAAAATTGTGTGTGAAAAGATATGGAGAGAGGAAAGGAGCTTGCATTGGATAACAATAAAAATTGCAAAAATATTGGGAAGTTCAAAACTTACTAAAATTTAAAATTCATTAGATAACTAATTATAAATATATTTTTCTTAAGGTATTAGTACACCTATGTTTAATTTCTCCTACATATTAAACATCTGCTGTTACCAGTGATCAAGATGCCTATATTTGGTAATGAGATTCAATTACAAGACCAAGTTATCACACCAAAGTAATAATTCTGTGAAAATAACACTACTTTTGGCCCTTTATGCTCTTTTCTAAGGGATATAAAATAATCAATCATATTATTCCTTCAGTTTAAAAATTTTAGTCCACATTAGCAAGTTTAAGACATAGCAGGAAAAAAATAGATATATAAAGTAGTACAGCTGTCCTAGGCAGACAAACTTTTAAGCAAATGAAAATGGTAATATGAATATAAAAAGGTAATTTCAGATATATTACCAGTATGGTGTGGCTAAATGTTTTCTAAAAATTTTTTAAATTAACAGAAATCTATTTTCTCTCTCATTTCACTCCCTCCAAAAAGAAAAATAAATCCTCTTGAAATAAATGTGCATGGCAAAGCAAAAAAAATCTCTCATATAGGTTATCCAGAGCTATGAGTTTATCATTTCTCTACACAGCTTTGATAATACTTATTTCCCTGAGGACATTCAAAAGGGCCACTGAGAAACCATATCAAGTTCATAACCACAGTTCCTAGTTGTAGGGTCAAAAACAGATTACTTCTAATAATAACAGCTAACATTCATGCAGTGCTAATCGTGCCACATACTCTGCTAAACCCTTTAAAATTATTATCTCATTTGCTCTTCACAACAATCCTGGGAGGTAGATGCTAACATTATCCTCATTTTGCAGATAAGGAAACTGAGGTAAAGAGAGTGTGACTTGTCTAGAGTCATACAATTAGTAAATATTTGGTTTTTGTTTGTTTGTTTTTCCTTTTTGGAGGGCAATTTGGGGTTAAGTGACTTGCCCAAGGTCATACAGCTAGTTTTTATGTTAAGTGTCTGAGGCTGGATTTGAATTCAGGTCCTCCTGACTCCAGGTCTGCTGTTCTATTCACTATGCCACCTAACTGTCCCATAAGAGATTTGTCCTCAATACCTTCCTGATAATATACATTTGCCTACTTATATCTACTATGTATCTTTTAATTGCCCTTAGTGTAATTTGAAATTTTGAGTCTTATGAGATTTTTTTTATTTTAGCCACATAGCATCACTAGGGCAGGGCTTTAATGGCAGGAAATATTTGGAATCAATGAAAGTGCTATGCAACTTCTCAAATGCCATCTAGTATTCTCTCCTTATTGCTATTAAATGTTGAAGGAAGTCCACTGTCCATCTGTTATACATGTTCAAGAGATAGGTTATCAATGGATCAGTAATGGGCAATTCATTCATTTGAATGCCATGATGTGGAAAATATACCTTCTTTATCAACATGGAATTTCCTATATGGATTTCTAAGCTAATTTCTTGATTGGCCATGGATAGTAATAAAGACAAACAAGTGGGTATAAATAGGCTAAATTACCAAAGATTGCCAATACACTCCAAGTGGTATAAATAGGTATCATAAAGACACCTGGAAAAGACAGCAGGCCAACCACGTAGCAATAATAAATAATAGATGCAAAGCCCAAGTGTTACACTGGTATCCATGAGGAAAGCCTCACCAGTACTGGGTAGACTGATCTTCTCTGAAGGATCTTTACTTTAACTGCCTTGGGCAATGACAGATTAAGTGACTTGCCTGTGGTCACACAGCTAGTTTGTCCCAGAAGCAACATCAAATCCAAGTTTCCCTTACTCCAAAATTGACTCTTTATCCACTATAACTCACAGTCTCTTGATTATGTTATATCATTCATTCATTTACACAAATCAAACCAACATATCAGGTATAAAGAATCACTTCCTAACTGGAAACTTAGGGAGAAATGGTGGTGAGTCAAATTTTTATGGGATCTAGAAGATGAAACGAATTAGTTTTGACTAACCACTAAAGGAGAAAAGCTTCCTCAAGGTGAGAAAGCACCTGAAATTGATTGTTTAAAAATAATTTCCAACTAAGAAATGACCAAGAAAGTGATAATTAACCTGGTTTTGGCCTTCAGACTAAATTTTTAAGCAAACCAAAGTGTAAGCTCTATTGCCTCTGAAAAAGTGCAATTTGTATATAAATATGGTAATTACATTTTACTTTACACCTTCATCATAGGATTTTCATAGAATGTGCTATGTTCTACAATTATTTAATATTCCTACCAAGGAAGAATAACATCTTAGAGCTCTTTGTTTATAATTCTCACAAAAACGAAAGGAATATTATAGAATGCAATATATTATCTATTACATGTTTGATGGGTAGATTCTCCATGAAACACATATGAGAGGTCGTGAACATGAATTTCACAAGATAGATAGATGTGGAAAGTCACAATCTGCATTGGTAAAAGGAGTACCAACAATGATGAAATCATGGACCCAAAGAATTCAAGTAAATTACATTATACAAAAGTTTTAATCATTTAAATTAACCATATCTGAAAAATATAAACGAACAACTATATAAATGACTGAACAGCTGGGAATATATAAGAGGTCAGGTAAAACAGTACTTCATTTGAAGAACGCAATGTAAAAAAAAAAGTCATGGAGGGGCGGCTAGGTGGCGCAGTGAGTAGAGCGCCGGCCCTGGAGTCAGAAGGGCCTGAGTTCGGATCCGGCCTCAGACACTTAACACACATACAAAAAACAAAAACCTAGCCGTGTGACCTTGGGCAAGTTACTTAACCCCAATTGCCCTCCAAAAGGCAAAAAAAAAAAAAAAAAGTCATGGTTTAAACCCCAACTCTGCCCCTCACTAGTTGTGTAACACTGGTCAAATCACTTTACCTTTCTGGGTCTCAATTTTCTCATCTGTAAAATGAGAAGGCTGGACTAGATGACCACTAAGTTCCCTTCCACCTATGTTGTACTAAGTGAGTTATTAATAATGAATAAGACTAAAGATGTGACATACAATCTTAGCCACCAGAGACCAGGAAGGGAAAAAGAAAAAAGAAATAAAAGTCTTCAGTTAGAATACTCAATATTTACAATAAATAATAGCTTAGAGCAGCACAGTACTTTAAGGTTCTAAAATACTTTATATACAATACCTTTCACGAACCTCACAATTCTGTATGACAGGAATATAATTATCATCACAGTCATTTTAAAGAACCAGAGGCTCCAGAAAGTTAAGTGACATGACCAAAGAAATGCAGCTAATAAAAAGCAGAGCCTTGGACAAGAACCCAGATCTTTTGACTCAAAGTGTAGTGTTTTTTCATACCATCTTTGCATCTGAATTTGAGGTTTCTCTCTCTCTTTTTTTAATCTATCTTATTACTGTTGCCCAAAACTGAACTTAACTACTTATTAAAATAAATGTACAAAGCTCGATTTAGGAAGCTGACTGAAATTTTGAGTATATACATAAAGGAAGGCTGGTCAATATGGACAGATAACTGTATTCACACCAAGCTTAATCTACTATACAAACAGGATGATGACATAACATTATTTAAGGCCAAGAAAAGAACAGGAAGCACAGAACTGCTCTAACTCAAGTGTCTGGACTTTTTATCTGTTCCTATCATAGATATTAAGTATTTGTACATTATTTTGAACCTCATCTTGCTGTTTGTTACACAGTTAGTTTTCCACACAAAAGTAACTTGGACTGAGATTGTAACTCGGCAATTACTGCTGCCTGCATGGGTGCTCTGACAAACACAAAATTCCTACTTCCAATTTATTAATAAAGAATTCATTGTAATCATTTCTTAATCTCCAATCAGGCTTGTCAGCACCCTTTCCTAAATATACTTCAAATGATGCACTAAATAGAGTTGAGCTTCTATAGTAAGATTATAAAGGAAAACTGGCTAAGACAAAAATAATACTCATAATCATAATATCATCTTTAATTCAAAAGGCTAACGTTTATATAAATATGCAGTTTCTTCTTTTAAACATAATGTTTTTCTATTGACTGTGCCCCAAAGCAGATACAGTAAAAGAAAAAATCCTGCCACTTTCATCCATTCCAAAATCAATGGAAGTCTTCAGAAAGGATAGGTAAAGATTGGGAGAAGTGAAAACTAAGATTTTATTGGATGGCATGAAATTAGAAGGGTATAAAATGTAAAATATCAACAAGTGATGGATATCATTCATAATCTCTCCTCAATCACCTTTACTTTATTTTAACTTCTATAGAAAATTTCGTGCATTTAACACTTAATTATGAAGATTATTTTTTTCTACAATCTATCATAAACACAATAAATCTGAATTATTGAAAACTCACGTCACCAATGCAGATCAGCAACTCAACTACAATTTGTAGAAATTCTCCTGCATTGCAATGAAGAATAAGTGACTTGACCAGGATCACAAAGCTAATATATATATATATACACACATACACACACATATATATATATATATCAGTTATGTCTTGAACCCAGACCTAACTAGTTCTAATAAGGCCAGCCATATGCATATGTCATGATGCTTATTACCATCTTTTTACAAACATTTTTATGTCCTCAAATACTTGCAGACAACGACTAGCCGTATTATGTTTTCTCCTATAATTTGATCCTGTTTTGTCATGTTCCTTATCCATTATTTTCACATTGGCAAATATCTCTAGTTTAAATGTTACCCAGTGCTGGAATCCCAATATTTCATTACATACTTTTATCACTTAGAAAAAAATGGTTAGGGCAGCTAGGTGGCACAGAGAATAGAGCATTGGCCCTGGAGTCAGGAGAACTTAAGTGTCTGAGGCCATATTTGAACTCAACACAAAAACTAGCTGTGTGGCCTGGGCAAGTCACTTACCCCAACTGTCCTACCTTCTCCCCTTCAAAAAGATAAAAAAGAAGAAGAAGAAAGAAATGGTTCATTACCGATTTCCTTTCCTGCTTTAGTTCCTGCACATATCGAGTTAACTCCACAGTAATCTGTGAGGTCATATTCTCTGAAATAACTTCATGTTGCCCTGCATAATCATTCATTTCATTCAAAGTGGAAATGAAAGCTTTACATGATGTATACCTGTGAAGTACAACAGAAACAGAAATTTGTATTACTGCATTTACTTATATAAAGCCACAGATCTCTCCCATCATTCAATATTGCTTGCCACAGGGAATATTAATTAAAACAAGTTAATTTGCAAGAGCTTCCCAAAAGGGATCCAGACAAATCATTAAATATTTTCAACAAAATGACTGATAATTTAATTACAGGTTAAAAAAAATTGCCTTAGAAGCTATACTGACTTAAGTCAGTTAATTGATGATTTTGTCATAGTTAAAATTATTTTTTCACTGCTTATCTAACTTAAGTAAAGTAACCTCTGGGGTAGGAATTGATGACATTTTATAAGTCTCCATAAATAATGTTTCTGCCCCACATGACTGATAGGGACATTTTCCCAGATGATGAGCATAGTATATTATATTAATAACACCATGTTTACAAATATGAATAATCTCCATTCTTTAGAAAATGCCATGTAATATATGAAGTTTATTATTCCTAGTTGTATTAATACATACCACTGGGAAAATACAAACAGAATAAATACCTTTTATCTTCTTTGGGGGCTTTAACAGTACCCAAAACAATTTGTTAAATGACCAATTGAAAAAAAAATTTCCTGTTTTGCTGTTTATTTTTTTCTGGTAGTAGGTTTACAATGTAAACAGTTATATTTTCTTTTTCAATCCTTTAAATTAAGTAAAAATAAACCTATCTTGTAAGGTGCCTATTTCCTCTCCCTCCCAAAGGATAATCATCATCAATATTATGTAGACAAACTGATAATAAACATACTTATATTCTTCCTCTTCCTTTGAATTCCTTTTGGGTTGATATTTCTTTGAAAGATTCCTAAAATTAAAAAAAAATTGTATTTAGCCCAGGGAGACCAAATTCTTGTCATAATACTAGCTATTCAGAGAATGAAACAGACTTTGGTTTTTCCTAATTGAAGGTGAACTGAGCAACTGAACCGGCATATTTACTGTACATAATGTCTTAGTCACTGCACACATATAAAAAAATTTTTTAAAGATATGTTTCAGGACCTAAAACTAAGAAGGTAGGAAAATATATGCACAGAAATGAAGTAAAGAAAAGCAAAAACTTCTAGCTATGGGTTTAATTCTCATTTATTATTAAGAAATATAAATAGTTGAGATTCTCCCTTAATGAATATGCTAAAGATTCAAGGCATTACTCAGTATTTCCTAAATCTAAGAAATTCAGCACTCCATTAAAAAAAAAAAAGAAAAATGAAAGGTTACAAAGCATAGGGGTACATATTCAAGAATGTTGTTATATACTGATAACTAAGTAAGAAAGATTAACCTTATAGGAGAATTAAAATATCAATAGGGAAAAATGAGGAGAAATATTGGTGAGGTAAAAACAACAATCTCTATTCTCAAAGAGTTCACATTCTGGTTAGTGAAGACAAAACATTAAAGAGAGGTCAGCTACATAGTAGATGGAAGGGCCTAGTGGTCCTTAGAGTACAGTGGCATGGTGAAAAAGGTCCAAGGTTCAACAAAACCACAGGGTGTATTACCAGGTCATTTGGAAATGAATAGGAGTCTAGAGCAAAGGGAAATGGTTAAGACCCCGTGGATCTGAAAGTACACCAGCAAAAGAGATGGTAAAGTATGATGGTCCTTTATCTTAGCATAAGTTTTGGAGTGAGTTCTTACTCATCCAAGCAGTAGGAGCAGATACCCATATGGGTACTGGTGATGCAGTCACTGGTACATGGCCATTGAGAAGGGAAGACTATGCCTGAGGTTAGGAATGGAACAGGGACTCTGGGCTGCCCCCACCCTCCAGAGGTGGTGATGAAGGCTCAGCATCCAACTGAAAGAGGTTAAGGACTCTATGAGAAAGAGGCAACAGATCTTGTAGTGTCTACCTACACCCCCAACTAGGTTGTCGATGATGGAGGTAGTATGGAGTGTGTAAGAGCTCCCATGATGCCAGCTCAAGCGAGACCCTATGGCACCACATGGGGTCATAGTTTTTATCAAGTAATGATTATACAAGACTAACCTTATTACCATTTATGACCATTGTAGAAATGCAATAAAAGGAAATATAATAGACATAGGATGCCTGCATTTCAGGAAAGTATTTAATAAAATTTCTCATGCTAAGTGTGTGGATTACACAGATATGTATACGTGTGTATGTATATATGTATAACAAATATGCAATATATTTTACATATAAAATACACTTAAATGGAATAAGAATTGAATGAGCTCACAAGTACAAGATAGGGATATGCATATGACAACAGTTCAACGTGGGAAAATGTTTGCAGATTTTACAGGACTGGTAAGAGTCAAGCAGTGTAACACAGCTCTAAAAAAGCTAACAAGATCTTAGTCTACATTGAAAGGTACTTTGTCTAGAAAAAAAAATGAAAGTCACACTTCACCCTCCTTTGGTCAACCTACACTATGTTCAATTCTAGATACTACATTTTAGGAAGAACACTGATAAACCACAACATCCAGATTGGGACAATTAGAATGGTAAAAGGCTTTGGAATTATATTATATGATGACTGATGGGGGGAACAAGTCTTCCTTGTGACTGAACACCTATGAACAATAATAATTTACTTGAATTCATCTCAATCCAACTCCACTGGTGTCCACTTTAAAGTTACATACCCCTTCTTCTATGCTCTCTGGAATTCCAACTCCATAAATAAAAAATTAGCTTCCAACTTGAATCTCTTCTTTTCTCACTCCCTTCATCTTCTTGAACAGATTGAGAGCTGACTCTCTTATGATGGAACATATTCTCTGTCCAGGGAAATGTGTTCTTTCCAGCACTGATTTCTCTTTCTCTCATATATTTCTACCCCCAACTCACTGGTTATGGTGGGGGAATTAGAATACTTCTTATTCCCTGTTGGGATTTCCAGGCCCTATTATCACCATTTACTCAGTTACCTCTCCTACTCTAAGGTTCATTCAATCCATATTTATCATTCAAACAAAATTCTGGGAGCTTTTATCTATCAAGCTCCTCAACATTTTCCTTTGTTCCTCAGTGGCTTCAGTGCCCAGTTCACAATCTTTCTTTCCTTCTCAACTCCTGGCTTCATACTAGGGGACTTCAATTTACATACTGATACTTCCTCAAACAGGCAAGACTCCTAATTCCTCAAATTACTTACTTCACATGATCTATTCCACCCCACCACAGCTACAAACAAGCTATCTTGCCACCATTCCCAAATGTTCTACTTCCATGCTCATGAAATCTGAAATTCCTCTATCTAATCATAATTTGTTGTTATGCTACCTCTCCCTCTGCCTTGAATTCTAAACCCTGTACTTCATCTCCTCAACCTCTCAGTTCTTTCCCAGTCCATCAAACCTACACTGGTTACACTATCCTCACTTCCCCATCTTGACTCCTTGCTAAATCAGTTCAACTCTGTTCTATCATCTTTCCTGGAGTCCCTTTATGTTCTTCTCACATTGCTAATCTGGCCCTCCCAAGCCTTAACTTTGGACTATTCCCACCATCCACTGTGGACTTTGTTCCTACCCACACAGGAATTGAATGAAGCTGAGAAAAATCCCAAAACTGTGCTGACTAGATTCACTACAAATTTATGTTACATAATCACAAACTGGACCCTCACTATGATGAGGGAATCCTTTTATAATCCCCTAAGTAATTCATTACGCCCCCTCACCATAGCAGCTCTTCCAATCTTTTCACCTTTCCTCAAATCGTTCATTGCTCTCAAATCCCCTATCATCTCAGCTGAGAACCTTACCTAATATTTTACTGAAAAAACTAAGACCATTTGTTAAGAGCTTCTCCTCATCTCATCTCACCCTGATGTCTTCTGCCACTATCTCTTCCTTCATCCTTATTCTCATATGAAGATGGTTCTTTTCTTTGCCAAGGCAAATGCCACTACATGCACAAGTAATCCTATTTCATCAAATCTTCTTCAGAAGTGTGCTACCTGCATCATCCCTGCTCTCTCATTAACTTTCAGTCTCTCACTGTCTACTGGCTAGTTCTCTAGTGCCTACAAACATGTCCATGTCTACACCACCATTGCTAACTATCATCCTCTCTCTCCTCCTATTTGTGGCTGACCTCCTTGAGAAGTCCATCTACAACTGGTATTTCCACTTCATTTCCTTTTAGTCTTTTCTTCACTTTCTGCTCTTTGGGTTTTGATCTCATCATTCAGCTAAACTTCTCTCTCGAAAATTACTAATGATCTCTTAGTTTCCAAAAATAAGGCCTTTTATCAATCTTTAGCCTTCTTTCAGTTTCTGACAATGTTGACCATCACTTTTTTACCTAGTAAATTCTTGTCTCTAGGTTTTTCTGACACTCCTCCTTCCTGGTTCTCCTCCTATGTGTTTGGCTGCTCTTTCTCAGGCTGAGAGGCAGCTAAGTGGCAAAGCAGATAGGGTGCTGGATCTGGAGTTGGGAAGACCTGAATTTAAATATAGCTTGAGGGAGACTTCTAGGAGCCAAGATGTCAGAGTAAGCATTAAATCACTGTAACTCTCCCATATTCACCCCCAAACAACTAAAAATAATGCCCCCAAACAAATCCTGCAACAGCAGAACCAGTAAAAAGACAGGGTTAAACAATCTTCAAGGCCAAGAAACTTGAAAGATCAGCAGGAAAGGTCTGTCTCACTCAGATAAAAAGGGAGTACAGAACAGGACAGGAAGCATCCCAGTAAGCCGCCCCTCAGCAAACAAGTGGGAGCTCCTGAACTCCCATGTGGTGGAGCAGGCAAATGCTAATACCAATACTCCACCATGTGCATCAAGCATGCCCAGAAAAATGGGCAGATTCCACCTCTGAGAACTGAGTGCTTCAGCATAGCCCTGGGCAAACAAGCAACCTCCAGCAATCAGACTGTCCCATATGTCACTGTAGCTGTAGGGAAATGCAAAAATACCCCCACTGGACTCAGCACAGGTCAGATACCAGCAACAGGACCCTGGCTCAGCACTACAAAAGCAGCCAGACACCTACAGTCTCCAGCAGCACCAGCCAACCCCAACTTCACCCTTTTAGTGCAGCACCAGAAAAGTAGATCCCCTATGGGCCTCAGGTCAACATCAATACAGCACCAGGCAAACAGTCAGGGCCTGCAGGCCCCGGCATAAGAAGCTTGAGGTAGTGCCCCTTCTGCCCCAGGAGCGGAATTCATATTTAAAAGAAAAAAAAGGCCAAAAAAGCTGAGTAAAAAACAACAAAAGAATCTGACCATTGAAAATCCTTATGATGACAGGGAATATCAAGATACAAACTTAAAAGAGGATAACAATGTCAAAACACCTATGGGTGGGGAACCTAGTGGTGCAGTGAATAGAGCACCAGCCCTGGAGTCAGGAGGACCTGAGTTCAAATCCAAACTCAGACACTTAACACTTACTAGCCATGTGATTTTGGGCAAGTCACTTAAGCCCAATTGCTCTGCTTTTTCCCCCTTAAAAAATAAAAAAATAAAAATGAAACAGTACTTGCCCTCAAGAAACTTACATTCTAACAGAGAAAGAATATTTATGTTTAATTACAATATAATAAATATGAAACTTAAAAACAAAAACAAAAACAAAAAACTATGGGCAAAGAGCCAAATAAAAACATGGAGTAGTCTCAAGTCCAAAAAGAACTCACAGAAGTGATCAAAAAGGAGCTTAAAAATCATATAAAAGAGGTAGAAGAAAAGGTGTGAAAAGAAATGAGAATGATGCAAGATAATTATGAAAAAGGAGTCAACAGTTTGGAAAAAGAAAACAACTGCTTAAAAAGTGTAACTGACCAAATGGAAAAGGAGATAGAAAATTCAACAAGAAAACAACTCTTTAAAAAGTACAATTGACCAAATGGAAAAGGAAGTACAAAAAGTAACTAAAGAAAATGACTCCTTAAAAGTTAGAATGGGGGGGGGGAGGGTCAAGATGGTGGAGTAGAAACAGGACCTCCTTGCGGCTCCAGCTCGCACCACTTCCAATTTATATAAAAGGGAACTCTGAACAAACTTTGGAGCTACAAAACCCACAAAATGACACAAAGAAGCTAACCTCCTGCTGAGGACAGCCTGCCAGTGCAGCAGGGAGGGCCAGCACAGCCATCTGGGAGCTGAGCCCAGGCCCAGGTGAGCGTGATGAAACTTTTCTCAGTATGAAAATAGTTGAAGAAGGGTATATGGGCATATGAACACATATGTGAATGTGTGTATATATGTTTTCAGGTATACATAGATAGAGGGCACAGGTCAAATTTATTAGGAAGGGATGATACTTAAAACGTGAAATTAAGAGGTGAGAGAGAAACATAATGAGAGGAAATGGGGAGAGACAGAATGTGGTAAACTATCTCATATAGAAGAGACAAGGGAAAATGGTTACAATGGAGGGGAAGAACAGGAAGGAAAAAAAGGCAAAACCTTGTTCTCATTGAATTTGGCTCAAGGAGAGAATGACATACATACTAAATAGGATGTCTCAACCTATAGGAGAGTACGGGGGAAGGGGGATGAGAAAGGGAATGATAGAAGGGAGGGCAGGCTGGGAGGGAGGGAAGTTGGAAGCACCCACTTTTCTATTTTTTTTTTTAATGCTTTATTAACTTCTGGTTTACATCATTCATTTCTACCAGATTATGAGTTACATTTTTGCCCCATTTTTACCCTACCCACCACCCCAGAATAGCAGTCCCACTAGATGTCCCCTCATCCAATCTGCTCTCTCCCATATCTTCTCCCATACACCCTTCGACTTTGCCATTAGGGCAATGTGAATCTCTGAGCCCCAATAACTGGACATCTTATGAAACATTTAAATTTAAAACTTCGATTTTCAGATACATTCTCTTGCTCCCTTGTCACCCACTCCCTCTGAGAAGATAAGCAATTCAGTATGTGTTGTACATGTATAGCTATGCAAAACATTACCATAGTAGATATATTGTAAAAGACTGCTTATATTTCCCTCCCACCTGGTCCATTCCCTACCTTGATCCTGTCCCTCTTTGATAGTGGGTACTTCCAACCTCCCCTCCCTCCAAGGATGCCCTCCCCTCCATCATCCCCGCTCTCATCCCCCTTTCCCCTACTCAGGAGAGTGAGTGAGGGTAAGATGTTCCACTGAGTATGTGTGTGATTCTCTCCTTGAGCCAACTTCAATGAGAATATGCTTTTGCCTTTTTGCCTTCCTGTTCTTCCCCTCCCCTGCAACTACTTCCCCTTGCCTCTTCTACATGAGATAGTTTACCCTACCCTGTCTCTCTCCATTTCCTCTTGCCACTTTCCTCTCTCACCTCTTGACTTCACCCCTTAAGAATCATCCCTTCCTTGGGGCGGCTAGATGGCGCATCGAGCAGAATGCCAGCCCTGGAGCCAGAAGCACCCGAGCCCGGATCCAGCCCCAGACAGCCAACACACAAACAAAAACCCAGCCGCGTGACCCCGGGCAAGTCACCCAACCCCAATTGCCCTCCAAAAAAAAAAAAAAAAGAATCATCCCTTCCCATCAAATTCAACCTGTGCCCTCTATCCATGTATACCTGTGAACATATGCCATGTACCCTTCTTCAGTTATTTTCATAATGAGAAAGGTTTCATCAAACACAGTTATTTTTTTTCCATGTAGGAATGTAAATAGTCCAACTTTGATAAGTTCCTTTTGATTTCTTTTCCTTGATTACCTTCTCAAGCATCTCTTGCTTCTTTTGTCTGAATGTCAAATTTTCTATTCAACTCTGGTTTTTTCATCAAGAATGCTTGAAAGTCCTCTATTCTACTGAATGACCATATTTTCCCCTGAAACAAGATACTCAGTTTTGCTGGGTAGGTGACCCTTGGCTTCAATCCCAGCTCTTTTGCCCTCTGGAATATCATATTCCATGCCCTTCGATCCCTCAGTGTAGAAGCTGCCAGGTCCTGGGCTATTCTGATTGTGTTTCCACAATATTGAAATTGTTTCTTCCTGGCTGCTTGTAGTATTTTCTCCTTGATCTGGGGATTCTGGAACCTGGCTATAATATTCCTGGGAGTTTTCTTTTGGGATCTTTTTCAGGAGGTGATCTGTGGATTCTTTCAACCTCTATTTTGCCCTCTGGATCTAAAACATCAGGGCAATTTTCCTTGAGAATTTCTTGAAGGGTGATTTCTAGGTTCTTTGTTTGATCATGGCTTTCAGGTAGTCCAATAATTTTTAAATTGTCTCTCCTGGATCTATTTTCCAGGTCAGTGGTTTTCCCCATGAGATATTTCACATTGCCTTCTAATCTTTCGTTTGTTTGGATCTGCTTAACAGCATCTTGATTTCTCATAAAGTCACTAGCTTCCATTTGCTCCAGTCTAACTCTGAAGGAATGAATCTCCTCAGTGAGCTTTTGAGATTCTTTTTCCAACTGGCAAATTTGGCTTTTTAAGGCATTCTTCTCCTCATTGCCTTTTTGAGCCCCTTTTGCCATTTGAGTTAGTCTATTTTTTAAGGTGTTATTTTCCTCAGTCAGGCTGTTTGACTGTCATTTCATACTTTTCTTGCATCTTTTTCATTTCTCTTCCCAAATTTTCCCCCACTTCTCTTATCTGCTTCTTAAGGTCCTCTATGGCCTGTAGCCAGCTTGTATTTTCATTTGGGGCTTTGGTGCAGGAGTTCTGACCTCACAGTCCTCCTCCATGCTTTGAGCCTCTTTGCCCCTAAAATAGGAGTCCAATGTTGAACTTTTCTGTTTATTTTGTTTCATTTGCCTAGGCATGTTGCCACTTAATTACTTGATTTTTGGCCCTGTTGCCACAGTAGGACTCTGCCACCAGACAGGGGAGCTTCTGCCCAAACGTGGGGTCTTCACAACTTCCGCCAGGTGGGTGGCCTCTGTAAAGCCTCCACCCATTCTGGCAAGTTGGATACCCACCCCAAACGTCCCCCCCAGACCACAATCCGGATCCAGGCAGTTTAAAGCAAGAGCGATTAACCCCCAGACTGATTGCTGGATCTCCCTACAGTTCGCAGACCAGGAGCTAGAGCCACCACTTATGCTGCAAAATGGCTTCTGTGCAGCTGTTTCTTCAGCAGCTTTTCGCCCTCCAGGGGAGGAAGCCACACGTTCCCCAAATACTGGTCCCAAAATCCATAGGGCACTAACCTCTCACTTTGTCCTAGGCATATCTGTGCTGATAATTTTGGAATCGCCACAATTGCTGATGTTCTGGGGTCCCTCCAGCTGGCTGAAGGCCCGGCCACCCTGGGGCTAAAACCTCGGACCTGGGCTCGGCTCTGCGAGATGTGCTGCCTGCTCTCAGAGTGCTGAGCTGGCCGCTCCCTGCAGGGCTGCTGGGGCTCCAGAAGTTGTTCGGAGTCCCTTTCACATTGTTTGAAATTTGTGTGGGGCAGAGAACATTGGAAATGCTGTTTCTACTCCCCCATCTTGGCTCCGGCCCCTGGAAGCACCCACTTTTGAAAAGGGACAGGATCAAAGTAGAGAATAGAACAAGTGGGAGGTGGGATAGGAGGGAAATACAGTCAGTCTTTTACAATATATCTACTATGGTAATGTTTTGCATAGCTACACATGTACAACATGTAATGAATTGCTTATCTTCCCAGTAAGGGTGGGTGACAAGGGAGGAAGGGAATGAATCTGGAATTCGAAGTTTTAAAATCAAATGTTTAAAAATATATAAATACCATTATTAATACTATTTTACATATAGTTGGGAAATAAGTTATACAGGTATTGGGGCATAGAGATTCACCATGCCCTACTGGAAAAGTTCAAGGGGGTATGGGAGTAGATATGGGAGAGAACAGATTGGATGAGGGAATATCCTGTGGGACTGCTATTCTGGGGTGGTGGATAGGGGGAAAATGGGGGAAAATTATAACTCAAAATCTGGTGGAAAAGAATGATGTAAACCTGAAGTTAATAAAACATTTGGAAAAAAAAATTAGAATTAGGCAAGTAGAAGCTAATGACTCTGAGACATAAAAAATCAATCAAACAAATTCAAAAGAATGAAAAAATATTAGAAAATGTAAAATACCTCATAGGAAAAATAAGTGACCTGGAAAATAGATCCAGGAGAGACAATGTCAGAATCATTGGACTACCTAAAAGCCATAATCAAAAGGACCTGGACAGCAGCTTTCAAGAAATTATCAAGGAAAACCGTCCTGATATCCTGGAACCAGGGGGTAAAGTAAGCACTGAAAGATTCCACCAGACAAAGAGATCCCCAAATAAAAATTCCAAAGAACACTACAGCCAAATTTCAGAACTATCAAGTCAAAGAAAAAATGCTGCAAGGGGCCAGAAAGAAACAATTCAAATACTGGGGAACTGTAATTAGGATTACATAGGACTTAGCAATTGCAACATTAAAGAACTGGAGGTCGTGGAACAAGATAATCCAAAAGGCAAAGGAGCAAGGACTATAATCAAGAATCACCTGAACAGCAAAATTAAGCAGAATATTTCAAAGGAAAAAATAGTCAATCCATGAAATAGAAGGATTTCAAGCTTTCATAAGAGACCAGAATTTAACAAAAAATTTTATTTCCAATATCAAGACCTAAGAGAAGCCTATAAAGGGGAAAGAAAACATATGGGATTCAATGAAGCTGAACTAGTTACATTCCTACATGGGAAGATGATACTTATAATTCTTAAAAATTATTCCGCAAGGGGGAGGAGCCAAGATGGCGGAATAGAAACAACTCTTCCAAGCCACTCTGCCCCCAGATTCCCCCCAAACTATGTAAAAGGGGACTCTGAACAACTTCTGGAGCCCCAGCACCCACAGAACAACACAGAGAAGCTAACCTCCCGCTGAGGACAGCCCAGCAGCCCTGCAGGAAGGACCAGTGCAGTGGTCTGAGACCCGGCAGGGCGCAGAGCGCAGAGCACAGGAGCAGAGCTGAGCCCAGGTCCGGTGAGCCGAGGTTTTAGCCCCAGGGCGGTAGGGCCAGCAGCCGGCTGGAGGAACCCCAGAACACCAGGAGCTGTGGCGACTCCAGAATTATCAACATAGACATGCCTAAGACAAAGTAAGAGGTTGGTGTCCTATGGACTTTGGGACTGGTATATAGGGAATGCGTCGGCTCCCTCCCCTGGGGGCTAGAAGCCACTGAGGAGACACGCTATTTTGCAGTTTTTCAGAGGCAGCTCCAGCTCCCGGCCTGCAAATCGTAGGGAGATCCAGCGATCAGTCTTGGGGGCAATCGCTCTTGCATTAACCTCCCTGGATCTGGATTGTGATCTAGGGTGGAAGTTGTGGGTGGGTTTACAGCTTGCCAGAAACGGAAGTTGCCCCCCACATGTTTGGGACGAAAATTCCTCTATCTGGCCTTAAAGCCATAGTGTGGCAACAAGCCCAAAAGTCAAGTAATTAAGTGGCAACATGCCAAGGCAAAGGAAACAGAAAAATGGAACCCTAGACTCCTATTTTGGGGGCAAGGAGGGTCGAAGCATGGAGTGGGAAGGGGTCAGAAGTCCTGCTCCAAAAGCCGCAGGGGAAAACATGAGCGGGCTGCAGGCCATAGAGGACCTTAAGAAGGACTTTAAAAATCAAATAAGAGAAGTAGAGGAAAAATTGGAAAGAGAAATGAGAAAGATGCAGGAAAAGTATGAAATGAGGGTCAACAGCCTGACTGAGGAAAACAACACCTTAAAAAATAGACTAACTCAAATGGCAAAGGAGGCCCAGAAGGGCAATGAGGAGAAGAATGCCTTAAAAAGTCGAATTTGCCAGATGGAAAAAGAATCTCTAAAGTTCACTGAGGAGATTCATTCCTTCAGAGTTAGACTGGAGCAAATGGAAGCTAATGACTTTATGAGAAATCAAGATGCTGTTAAGCAGATCCAAACAAATGAAAGAATAGAAGGCAATGTGAAATATCTCATGGGAAAAACCACTGACCTGGAAAATAGATCCAGGAGAGACAATTTAAAAATTATTGGACTACCTGAAAGCCATGATCAAAGAAAGAACCTAGAAATCACCCTTCAAGAAATTCTCAAGGAAAATTGCCCTGATGTTTTAGATCCAGAGGGCAAAATAGAGGTTGAAAGAATCCACCGATCACCTCCTGAAAAAGATCCCAAAAGAAAACTCCCAGGAATATTATAGCCAGGTTCCAGAATCCCCAGATCAAGGAGAAAATACTACAAGCAGCCAGGAAGAAACAATTTCAATATTGTGGAAACACAATCAGAATAGCCCAGGACCTGGCAGCTTCTACACTGAGGGATCGAAGGGCATGGAATATGATATTCCAGAGGGCAAAAGAACTGGGAATGAACCCAAGGGTCACCTACCCAGCAAAACTGAGTATTTTGTTTCAGGGGAAAATATGGTCATTCAGTGGAATAGAGGACTTTCAAGCATTCTTGAGGAAAAAACCAGAGTTGAATAGAAAATTTGACATCCAGACTCAAGAAGTAAGAGATGCCTGAGAAGGTAATCAGGGAAAAGAAATCAAAAGGAACTTATCAAAGTTGAACTATTTACAGTCCTATATGGAAAAGCAATAACTGTGACTGATGATATCTTTCTCACTATGAAAATAATGGAAGAAGGGTGTGTGGTCATATGAATACATATGTGAATGTGTGTGTATAGGGTTAAAGTTATATATGGATAGAGGGCATAGGTTGAATTTGTTGGGAAGGGAGAATACTCAAGGGATGAAATTATGAGGTGAGAGAGGAAAGTGGCAAGAGGAGATGGGGAGAGACAGGGTAGGGTAAACTATCCCATGTAGAAGAAGCAAGGGGAAGTGGTTGCAAAGGAGGGGGAGAATAAGGAAGGCTAAAAAGGCAAAACTACATTCACATTGAATTTGGTTCAGGGAGAAAATGACATACATACTAAATGGGATATCTCAACCTGCAGCAGGATAGGGGGAAGGGGGATGAGAGGAGGGATGATGGATGGGAGGGCATCCTTGGGGTGAGGGGAGGTTGGAAGTACCCATTATAGAAGAGGGACAGGTTGTGGGAATGGACCAGGTGGGGGGTGGGATGAGTGGGAGGGAATTATAAGCAGCCTTGTACAATATATCTACTATGATAATATTTTGCATAGCTAGTCATGTACAACATATACTGAATTACTTATCTCCCAAGAGGGAATGGGTGACAAGGGAGGAAGGAAATGGATCTGAAATTCGAGGTCATAACATTAAATGTTCCAAATATATATAAATACTATTATTAATACTCTTTTGCTTGTAATAGGGAGATAAGATGTGCAGGCATTGGGACACAAAGATTCACCTTCCTCTAATGGAAAAGTCGATGGGGGTATGGGAGAAGGTATGGGAGAGAGCAGATTGGAGGAAGCGATATCTTGTGGGACTACTATTCTGGGAGGTTGGGTAGGGGAATAATGGGGGGAAAATGATTGTAACTCAAAATCTGGCGGAAATGAATGATGTAAAACAGAAGTTAATAAAGCATTTGTTTAAAAAAAAATTATTCCGCAAATAGTACAGTTAGAAGGAATATACATAGAGCCTGGTATGGGTATAAGGTGAATTTGAGGGAATGGCATAAAAAATTAATTAGGGGATGAGGAAGAGGAGTACACTGGGTGCAGAAGGAAGGGAAAGGTAGAATGGGATAAATTATTTCGCAAAAAGAATTGTGAAAAACCTATTATGGTGCAGGGAAAGATGGGAGGATGAATGAGGGGTATTACTTGAACCTTACTGTCATCAGCACTGGCTCAAACAATCATTTGAATACAGAAATCTATTTTACCTGACAAGAATGGGGGAGAAGGGAACAGCTAGGTGGCACAGTGAATGGAGCGCTGGCCCTGGAGTCAGGAGGACCTGAGTTCAAATCAGGCCTCAGACACTTAATACTTACTAGCCATGTGACCTTGGGCAAATCACTTAACCCCAATTGCCCTGCCTTCCCCCCTCCAAAAAACAAAGAAAAACAAAAAAGAATGTAGGAGGGGAGGAATTTAAGTAAAAGGGCATAGGGTGGGGGAGGGGAAGGGGGAGAGAGACTGATAGAAGAGAGAGCAAACTGGGAGAGGTGGTTGGACAGAAACAAAACAATGTCAAGAAGGTAAAGAGAAAAAGGAGAAAGAGGACAAACAGGAGGGAAAATAGGATGAAGGGAAATTTCACAGTTTATTAATCATAAATATTAATGAGAAGGGAATGAACTCTCCCATAAAACAAAAGTGGACAGCAGAGGAGATAAAAAACCAGAATCCTATAATGTGGTATTTAAAAGAAACACACTTGGGGGTGGAGCCAAGATGGCAGAATATTAACAGCAATTCCAAGGTGCTCTCCCCCTAGACCACTTCCAAACCATGTAAAAGGGGACTCTGAACAACTTCTGGAGCCCCAGCACCCACAGAACGAGACAGAGAAGTTAACCTCCCACTGAGGACAGCCCAGCAGCCCCGCAGGGAGTGGCCAGCACAGTGCTCTGGGAGCCAACAGCACAGAGCCAAACCCAGGTCCATATGAGCCGTGGTTTTAGCCCCAGGGCAGCCGGGCCAGCAGCCTGCTGGATGTACCCCAGAACACCAGCAGCTGTGGTGATTCCAGAATTATCAACACAGATATGCCTAGGACAAAGTGAGAGGTTAGTGCCCTATAGACTTTGGGACCAGTATTTGGGGAACGTGTCAGCTTCCTACCCTGGGGGCTAGAAGCCACTGAGGAGACACGGCAAACTCGCCATTTTGCAGCTTGAGTGGCAGCTTCAGCTCCTGACCTCCGAACTGTAGGGAGATCCATCGATCAGTCTTGGGGGTTAATTGCTCTTGCTTTAAACTGCTTGGATCTGGATTGTGATCTGGGGGGAGGTCTGGGGTGGGTATCCAACTTGCCAGAACCAGAAGTTGTGAAGACTCCAACGTTCTGGACAGAAGCTCCCCTGTCTGGTGGCAGAGTCCTACTGTGGCAACAAGCCCAAAAGTCAAGTAATTAAGTGGCAACATGCCTAGGTAAAGGAAACAAAATAAAGAGAAAAATGCAACATTAGACTCCTATTTTGGGGGCAAAGAGAATGGAAGCATGGAACAGGAGGAGGACTGTGAGGTCAGAAACCCTGCTCCAAAAGCCCCAAAGGAAAATATGAGCGGCTTACAGGCCATAGAGGACCTTAAGAAGGATTTTAAAAATCAAATAAGAGAAGTGGAGGAAAAACTGGGGAGAGAAATGAGAAGGATGTAGGAAAAGTATGAAATGAGGATCAACAGCCTGAATGAGGAAAATAACACCTTAAAAAATAGATGTAACTCAAATGGTAAAGGAGGCTCAAAAGGGCAATGAGGAGAAGAGTGCCTTAAAAAGTCGAATTTGCCAGATGGAAAAAGAATCTCAAAAGCTCACTGAGGAGATTCACTCCTTCAGAGTTAGACTGGAGCAAATGGAAGCTAGTGACTTTATGAGAAATCAAGATGCTATTAAACAGATCCAAACAAATGAAAGAATAGAAGGCAATGTGAAATATCTCATGGGAAAAACCACTGACCTGGAAAATAGATCCAGGAGAGATTATTTAAAAATTATTGGACTACCTGAAAGCCATGACCAAAGAAAGAACCTAGAAATCACCCTTCAAGAAATTCTCAAGGAAAATTGCCCTGATGTTTTAGACCCAGGGGGCAAAACAGAGGTTGAAAGAATCCACAGATCACCTCCTGAAAAAAGTAATTAGTATTCCTATTCCCCTTTTTCTAAACACACTTCATAAATCCTTAGAGTAGGAAATGGTTAGGAAAATGAGTGTATTACTACTTGTATTCTAATT
This sequence comes from Gymnobelideus leadbeateri, assembly GCA_011680675.1. Classification (NCBI taxonomy): domain Eukaryota; kingdom Metazoa; phylum Chordata; class Mammalia; order Diprotodontia; family Petauridae; genus Gymnobelideus; species Gymnobelideus leadbeateri. Next base: position 242,775 of record WOXC01002186.1, on the reverse strand, counting down.
TTTAATAAAGATTATTTTAATAAGGATTATTAAATGAAGACATGGTTGTAAAATGAAGACCTATGTCATATTAGAGACACCATAAAGAACACTTGACTCCTTACATGAATGAAATCACAGGTCTAGACCCTACCAGATATCCTATGACAAAATAAAGGAAAAAATGTAATTCTCTAAACCTTTTTCTCAAATGAGAAACAAAACCCTACAAATATTAATTTTAAAATTTTATCTAGGAATTTTAACTACTACTCTTTTTAATTAATTCTGATGTGTTCAGACTTCATCAGTTTTATTCTATTGAATATGTAATTATCACTATAAAGTAACCGTGATGCAGTACACTAGAATTATACAATGTTGAATAAAAAGATTAGGAGACACGTGAAAAGGATTAGGAATCGGATTAAAGACATTTACTTGATTACTTATGTCCTACTATATCAACTTGCCCAAATAAGTCATTAATATATAGGTCCCTCTTAGGGGACTATGTTAACAGTTGTATTTCAGGAAAGTGTTTCCTAGGAGTGTATTTCTCTATCAATAATGTCTGCATTTTCCAAAAGGAAAATAACACAAATTTTATGCCTACTTTATGAGAGGCTCAATTAATCAATTTGAAATTAAATCCTAAATCAATGATGAAGGGTTAAAACAGCTCTTGGAATATAATAGGTAATATCTCAATCTTTATCTTATTCCTCAGGTCCATTACCTAAGCTAACAAAGAGAATTAAAACAAAGTGCCTCCTGGGAAGAGAGACAAAAGCCTGGATGAAACCAAATGACATTTTTTGCCAACTATGGGCTGTGTATGTAATTTATTTTCAGAAAGAAACTAATGGCTCTATACGAACACAGGTTAATGCCTAAAATTTCACCTATATTATTAGACACTGCACTGAAGGAAGTGGGATCTATGCTTATTCTCCCCAAATCTATCACAACTTATGAACTGTTTGACCATGACAATAAATTCACCCTAAACTGAGTAAGAGAGATGAATAATAAATTGAACTAAATATAAAGTAGGGCACACATGTATTTAATAAAAATAAAATTATTTTCTGTGGAGTAATTATTTAACTTGCCGTTTACTAGTTCTGTAGCCATGAGTATATGAATTCATGAATATTTCCTCAATAGTCAAGAATGCCCGGGATGGTAAGGGAATATAGTGTAGAATGAGACTCAATTGAAAGAAAAAGGGATGTTTTGTCTAGAGATAAAGACTTAGCATGAACATGATAAATATCTTCAAATAGGGTTATTATGCAGAAAAGAAATTAGACTTACTCTGCTTATAGCGCATAACTAGAAAAGGCTGGAGAAAAGCAAATTCAAGGAAGAAAAACTTAACAATCAGAATGGTACAAAGGTAAAATGTGCTGACTGGGGAGGTAGTGGTTCCACCTCAGGAAGTCTTCAAGAGGATCCTGGATGACTACTTTTCAGGAAAGTCTTAGAGGTGATTACTATTTAATAATAGGTTAGACTAGCTTCTAAGGTCCCTACAAAACAGAATGGGGCTTAGAAAGAATATAAGTCTTTTATATAAAAATATCCACTATCAAAATAATAGTTACCCTTGTTACAATTATTGTACAATTCAGTGTCATTTTTAAAAAGTTGTTACTTCATTAAGCATTATTTTAGTATATTTATTGACTCAATGAAGATAAAATATTTAAGTCATACAAATGACTTGAAGAAAAACAGGAATTTATCGTAGTCTATAAGAACTTAAATAGGTGCTATACAACACAAATACCAATGAAGCTCTACAACAAAATAAAGATTATGTATGCCCATAAGCCATTAAAGCTTAATGAGTTCAAGCCCATTAATATCTTTGAAATCCTTTTATAACAACCAAAATATCTGATAAATTCCAAAGATGATAAATGCTGAAACATTTTAACGTTATTTGCCCCAATGTTCAACAAGAATACATAAGTGGGGGCAGCTAGGTGGCACAGTGAATAGAGCACCGGCCCTGGAGTCAGGAGGACCCAAGTTCAAATCCAGTTTCAGACACTTGACACACTTACTAGACATTTGACTTTGGGCAAGTCACTTAACCCCAACTGCCCTCCAAAATAAAAAAAAAATTAAAAATACATAAGGGAATTGACCTTCAAAATTAATGATCTTTTATTTTTCTCACAGCTTAAGAAAGTTAAAATTTTGTTTTCAAAAATAGATTATAATTAAAACAATACATTCTGCTTATATTAAGAAAAACAAAACAATTCAAAGGTTATATAAATACAAACATGATTAAACACCATTTATAATTTTTAAAAAATTTTAAGGTCTTTTTACAGTTATCAAAGCAATCACATTACTCAATATCAACTTACCTAAGTTGTTTTGCATAGCTGATTTCAATCTCTGTCCGTTCCTTGACAAATTTGATGTATTTCTCTAGAATATCAATTCCCCCCTGTGTATGTTTTTCTAAGTTGTCAAATTGATCCTGTTAAAAACCAAGAAGATAGTTTAGAGTTTTGTTCTTTTTGGGTAGAACTTAAAATAATAATTTCACAACACTACTGCTGTACAAAATGTATTACTTTTACTTTATGTGATTTTTAGGTAGGTACCTAGTGAACTTCTTTTTAGTGAAATTAGCATTATCAAAATTTTTTTGATAGCTTCCTTGTTCATAGCACATATTCCAATAGGAATAGTGTTAGTCACACATAATTTTTTTATGCACTAGCATAAGACCTTGACAGTAAAAAAATTTTTTTGATTCCCATTAATTTAAAATCACGCTAAGGCTTAACTTTCCAATTACTAATATGAATGGAGTTTCAAAATAAGTGCCTGAAATTGGTGATAGTACTTTCAGAAATAAAGCTAAATTCTGTTTTAAAAAAGGAGTTATTTATGGGGCTGCTAGGTGGTGCAGTGAGTAAGAGTGCTGGCCCCAGAGTCAGGAGGACCCAGGATCAGTTCCAGCCTCAGTTACTTAGCACCCACACATAAATAATGACTGGCCATGTAACCTTGAGCAAGTTACTTAACCCCAATTGCTTTAAAATAAAAAAAAAAAAGGAGTTATTTAGTAAAACCCTTTGCAAGACATCTTACTTCCTCATTAATTGTTGCTAATACTATTCCTAACACATTTTTGCAAATAATAAGGATGTCACTCAATGACGAAATTAATTCTTATGTTTCCTTTTTTTTTTTTTGCTTTTTGGAGGGCAATTGGGGTTGAGTAATGTGCCCAGTGTCTGCAGCCAGATTTGAACTCAGGTCCTCCTGACTCCAAGGCCAGTGCTCTATTCACTGTGCCACCAAGTCACCCCCTTCTATTTACTTTTTAAATACTAAGTTATATCTTAAAATTTTAATCCAAATTGTTCCTTGATCAGGTATTTTTCTATCAAAATATCAACTGAGGGGTAGCTAGGTGGCGCAGTGAATAGAGCACCAGCCCTGAAGTCCAGACTCAGACACTTAACACAAAACTAGCCATGTGATACTGGGTAAGTCACTTAACCCCAATTGCTCTACCTTCCTCCCTCCAAAAAAGCAAAAAGAGACATCTCTAAAAAAAATGTTAACTGAAATTGACTAGGCCTAAGACTATGAAATCCAAACATATGTAAAACCTTAATAATTCCCATTCTTATAGGAATAAAATTAAAAGCTCTAACTTTATGCTAATTAACAAGAAAAGGCTTGCTAATCAAATTCTTGTTAATATGACTGAAGAATGAAAAGCTACTTGAGAGGGGGGGAAGCCTAATCAAACAATTATATAAGCAATATAATAATCCTTATTTCTTTATTATAGCAAATACCAGTAATAATATTAACTCAGGACTCTGATTACCCCCCCCCTTCCTTTTCCACTTTGAGTAAGTAACAAAATCCCTCCTCCAGCATAAAGCTTCACTTCCTCCTCTAGTCCTCACCAAAAAATGGTTTTGGTGGCTTGAAAATCTGGTAAAAATTCATGCTACAGGGGCGGCTAGGTGGCTCAGTGAATAGAGCCCCGGCCCTGGAATCAGAAGGACCTGAGTTCCTAGCCGGCCTCCGACACTTAATCCACACAAACAAAAACCTAGCCCTGTGACCTTGGGCAAGTTACTTAACCCCAATTGCCCTAAAGGGGCGGCTAGGTGGCGCAGTGAGTAAGAGCGCCGGCCTCGGAGTTGGGATGACCCGAGATCAGATCCGGCCTCAGAAAATGAGCACCCACGCATAAATAATGACTAGCCGTGTAACCTTGAGCAAGTTACTTAACCCCAACTGCTTTAAAAAAAAAAAATTCATGCTACATTTACGAAGGTTTCAAAGACAAAATAATTGGAAAAATTATACTGCAGATATTCCTGGGGATCCCCCATATTCACTGCTATACTAAGATCATTTCATCTGTATGTTTCTTCCTGACTATCATATCCATATTCATTTACTCTTTAGACTTAGTATATACAATATAGTGAACCCTGTTTGCTAGTTATGGTACTAAAAACAATTGATTATTTTTGAAGATATTTATCTACATTCAGGCAAAATCATACTTGAATATTGCTGGCAATAACTCAAAAATGTGTTTTCAAAAATGTCATCTTGTTCTCATGAGCTAAGAGATATTCTAAAATGAGGCTTGAAGTAAAATAGGTTAGAAATTTTTACCCAGAAAAAGAAATTCTTCCAAAGTTATCGTTTAAAAATTCTATGCTCAATTCCAAAAGACTCATGATGAAAAATGCTATTGACATTCAGAGAAAGAACTGATGGAGTCTGAATGCAGATCAAAATATATTATTTCCATTTCTTATATTTTTTCCTTTTGTTTTGTTTCTTCTTTCATAATGTGACTAATATGGAAAAATGCTTTAGATGACAGCACACATGCAACCCATACTAAAGTTCTTACTGTCTCAGGGAAGGGGAGGGGGAAAATTTGGAACTCAAAATTTTATTTAAAAAAAGAATGTTAAAAATTGTGTTTACATATAATTGGAAAAATAATATTTAAAAAATAAAATTTGAAGGGACCTTTAATAATTTAAAAAAATCTATGCTTTAGAAAAATATGCCTATCTATCAGTAAAGGAAAAGGTTATGACCAAACAAGAGTTAGGGTCATGGGAGGTAAAAGTGCTAATTTTGATTACAGGAAATTAAAAAGCTTTCGCTCAAACAAAACCAATGTGGTCAAAATTAGAAGGAAAAGCACAAAACAGGGTGGGGAGGAATTTATGTCAAGTTTCTCTTGATAAAGGCCTCATTTCCCAAATATATTGGAAACTGAGAAAAATTTATAAAAATGAAAGCTATTCTTTGATGGATAAAGGATCAAAGGATATATCAAAGGATATAAAGTGACACTTTTCAGAAGAAGGAATGAATGCTATCAACTGTTACATATAAAAATACTCTAAATCACTATTGTTTAGAGAAAAGCAATTTGAAATAACTTTGAGGTACCACCTCACACTTACAAATAGGCTAACTTGAACGAAAAGGAAACTCATGCACTGTCGGTGGAATTGTTAACTGGTCCAACCATTCTGCAGAATAATTTGGAACTATGCCCACAGGGCTATAAAATCGTGCCTTTCCTTTGACCCAACAATACCACTACTAAGTCTATATCCCAAAGAGATATGTATCCATATATACAAAGATATTTATAGCAACTCTGTGTGTGTGTGTGTGTGTGTGTGTGTGTGTGTATGTGTGGTGGCCAAGAACTGGAAATTGAGGGGATGTCTATTAATTGGGGAATGGCTGAAAAAGTTGTGTTATGACAAGGGGAACAGTTGTAGAAAAAACCTAGGAAGACTTATATGAATTGATGCAAGACAAAGTAAGAACCAGGAGAGCATTATATAAAGTAACAGCAATAACATATAATATCAATTGTAAAAGGCTTAGCTACTCTGATCTGACTTAGTCCTTCTCAGCAATACAATGATCTAAGACAATTCCAAAGGACTCATGATGAAGACTGCAATCCACCTCTGAAGAGAGAACTGATGAACTGAGTGCATATTGTTTTTCATTTTATTCTTTTCACTTTTTATTTCTAACATGGCTAATATGGAAATATGTGTTGCGTGACTTCACTTGAGCTTCATATTGCTTATCTTCTCAATGGGTGGGGGAAGGGTTGGAGGGAGGGAGAGAATTTAGAACTCAAAATTTTAAAAAATGAAAATTAAAAATTTTTGAAATTGAGGAGGCAGAGCCAAGATGGCAGAGTAGAAACAGCACTTCCACTGTGCTCCAGCCCACACCCACTTCAAAATTATATAAAAGGGGACTCTGAACAACCTCTGGAGCTCCAGAACCCACAGAAGGACACAGAGAAGCTAACCTCCTGCTGAGGACAGCCTGGCAGCCTGGTAGGGAGCAGACAACACAGTACCCTGGAAGCCAAGCCCAGGACAGCATGAGTCGGAGGTTTTAGCCCCAGGGCAGCTGGACCAACCATTGGCTGGAGGGACCCCAGAACACCAGTTGCTGTAGCATTTCCAGAATTACCAACACATAGATGCCTAGGACAAAGTGGGAGGTTAGTGCCCTATGGACTTTGGGACCAGTATTTGGGATCAAGTCAGCTTCTTCCCCTGGGGGTGAGAAGCCACTGAGGAGCTGCAGCATAGCTGCCATTTTGCAGCTTCAGTTGCAGCTTCAGCTCCTGGCCTGTGGACTGTGGGGTTACCAGGCAATCAGTCTGGGGGGTAATTGCTCTTGCTTTAACCTCCCTGGATCTGATTGAGGTCTGGGGTGGAGGTCTTGGGGTGTATGTCCAGCTTTGCAGAGTGTGGCAATACCTCCACAGTTGAGAAGACCCCAACATTTGGACGAGAAGCTCCCCTGTCTGGTGGCAGAGTCCTACTGTGGCAACAAGCCCAAAAGTCAAGTAATTAAGAGGCAACATGCCTAGGCAAAGGAAACAAAATAAATAGAATAATTCAACATTAGACCCCCATTTGGGGGGCAAAGAGGATGGAAGCATGGGACAGGAGGAGGGCTGGGAGGTCAGAACTCCTGCACCAAAAGCCCCAAATGGAAATACGAGCTGGTTATAGGCCATAGAGGACCTTAAGAAGGATTTTAAAAATCAAATATGAGAAGTGGAGGAAAAATTGGGAAGAGAAATGAGAAGGATGCAGGAAAAGTATGAAATGAGGGTCAACAGCCTAAATGAGGAAAACAACACCTTAAAAAATAGACTAACTCAAGTGGCAAAAGAGGCTCAAAAAGGCAATAAGGAGAAGAATGCCTTAAAAAACTGAATTTGCCAGATGGAAAAGGAATCTCAAAAGCTCACTGAAGAGAATCATTCCTTCAGAGTTAGATTGGAACAAATGAAAGCTAGTGACTTTATGAGAAATCAAGATGCTGTTAAACAGATCCAAGCAATTGAAAGAATAGAAGACAATGTGAAATATCTCATGGGAAAAACCACTGAGCTGGAAAATAGATCCAGGAGAGATAATTTAAAAATTATTGGACTACCTGAAAGCCATGATCAAAGAAAGAACCTAGAAATCATCCTTCAAGGGGTGAAGTTAAGAGGTGAGAGAGGAAAGTGACAAGAGGAGATGGGGAGAGACAGGGTAGGGTAAACTATCTCATGTAGAAGACACAAGGGGAAGTAGTTGCAGGGGAGGAGAAGAAGAGGAAGGCAAAAAGGCAAAACCATATTCTCATTGAATTTGGCTCAGGGAGAGAATGACATACATACTAAATGGGATATCTCATCCTGCAGAAGAGTAGGAGGGAGGGTGATGGGAGGGGGGATGATGGAGGGGAGTACATGCTGGGGGAAGGGAAGGTTGGAGGCACCCACTTTTGAAGAGGGATGGGATCAAAGTAGGGAATGGACCAGGTGGGGAGGGGGATGGGTGGGAGGGAAATACAGTTAGTCTTTTACAATATATCTATTATGGTAATGTTTTGCATAGCTATACATGTACCTCCAGTGCATAGTTCAGTTCATGACACACATAATTTAATACATGCTTATTGCCTAGTTTCCTTCATAATTTATCTAAAGTACAAATTCCTATATGATACTTTTCCTGACCCCTCCCAGCTGCTAGTGCATCCCCATGTAAAATTATTTTGTACTTAATATGCATGCATTTGGCATTTATTTAGACTTATACATGTGATTTCCCCTGAAAGAATGTAAGCTCCTTGAGGGCAGAGACAGTTTCATTTTTGTTTCTTTTTTTATCTTAATATGTATTTTGTCTTGCCTGGCACATAATAAGCACTTTAAAAAATGCTTGATTTGTGACAAACATTTCTGAAGAAATTTACTAAGTCAAAAAAATTCCCACTTCAAGAGAAATAATAGCAAATTTAAAAACACAGATGTGAAACAATGACCCAACAGAATTAAGTTGCTTGCTGTAAGGATTGTTTTATTTTTGTCTGTATATTTCCAAGGTCTAACACATTGTAGAAGTATAGTGACTGTTAAAATGACAATTGTAAAATAGATAAGTAGATACCAAAAGGAGTTTCTGGCAGCTAGATTGTGCAACTGATACAGCACTGAGCCTAGAGTCAGGAAGACCTGACTTTAGACAAATACAGCTTTGGAAAAAATTACTAGCAGAGGAACTAACTCTAGGCAAGTCACTTAACCTCTGTTTGCCTTAGTTTCCTTACTTGTCAAATGAATATAATGTTAATGCCTACCTTAAAGGGTTGTTGTGAAGATAAAACGAGATATTTGTCAAAAGAGTTCGGCAAAGTATCTGGCATATAGTAGGTACTATATAAATACAAAAGATAATTCCCAAATTTTCAGGTTGTAATCTGATTTTCTTTCTAGATCTTCCTCAAAATCCTGTTTTTCTTTGGCACTATTCTTAAACATAAACCAAGGAAAAATTCACCCAAGAACACTCACCTATGTCTCCCCCATCCTCAAAAAACCTTGCATTTGATCCATCCATCACCACTAGCTATCATCCTATATCCCTCCTACCTTTTGGGGCTAACCTCCTTGAGAAGGCCATCTACAGTTGGTGCCTCCACTTGCTTTCTTCTCTTAACTCTCTACTTCTGACCCTTCAACTGAAAGTGCTCTCTCCAAAGTTACCAATAATAAATTAATGACCAAATCTAATGTCCTTTTCTCAATTCTCATCCTTCTTGACCTCTCTGTAGTTTTTCACATTGTCAGTCGCTTTCTTCTCCTTGATCTTCTCTTCTCTCAAGGTTTTCTTGCCACTACCCTCTCCTGGTTTTCTTTCCTTGTCTGAGTGGTTCTTCTCATTCTCTACTGCTGGATCTCCATCTACCAGTGATGTCCATCAACTAAGAGTGAACCACAAGGCTCTGTCATGTATCCTTTTATATTATTTTACTTAGTGATTTCATCATTTCCCATGGATTTCATTAACATTCCCATGCTGATGATTCTCATATCTACTTATCCAGATAGCCCTAAAACCTCTTACCTCTCCAACCATCTATTAGACATCTGGACCTGGATGTCCCACAGATATTTTAAACTCAACATATTGAAAACTGAATTGAATATACTTCCCTACAAACTCTCCCCCCTTCCTAACTTCACAATTACTCTTAAGAACCACAATCTTCTTGGTTACACAGGTTTCCAACATAGGCGACATCCTTGATTCCTCACTCCTTCATCTCCCCTCTGCCCCAATATCCACTCAGTTCTCAAGTCTTATTGTTTCTACCTTTGTAACATCTGTCTCCTTTTCTCTTCTGACACTGTCACCAACACCTGCCATAGGTGACTTAGATAGGAATGGAGGAGGGAAATATTCAGAAATGAAAATAATGCCAAAACAAAAAACTTCAAAAAAATAAGTCAAGACAAAATACATCAATAAAAATAAGTTATTTTTTTTTAACTTGCTAACTTTATCATTCTGTTAAGGAAAGGAAAGCACAATCAGTTTTACTGAGGTGGTCTGTCTCCTGTATCACCTGATTCACTTAGCAACAAATCCTTAAAAAGGATGTATAAATGGGGGATTTTTCCCCAGCAGTAACAAACTTCAGAGAAGCTCAAAAAAATTGCATTTTATTAGACAGAAACAACAGAGCTTCATCTAATTAGTTAAGAGGGTGGCTAGGTGGTGCAGTGAGTAGAGCGTCAGCCCTGGAGTCAGAAGGACCTGAGTTCGGGTCCAGCCTCAGACACTTAACACACACACACACACACACACACACACACACACACACACACACACACCTAGCCGTGTGACCTTGGTCAAGTTACTTAACCCCAATTGCGCTCCAAAAAAAAAGGCAGTCTAAAAAGAGGTTAGAAAAGTAATTTGGAACCAGATCATAAGGGCTTTAAATGACAAAAAAAAAAAAAACCTTTTAACATTCATTTTTTAAAAATTTTGAGTTCCAGGGCAGCTTGGTGGCGCAGTGAGTAGAGTGTCGGCCCTGGAGTCAGAAGGACCTGAATTCGGATCCAGCCTCAGACACTTAACACGCACAAAAAAAAAAAAACCTAGCCGTGTGACCTTGGGCAAGTTACTTAACCCCAATTGCCCTCAAAAAAAAAATTTTTTTTGAGTTCCGGGGAGGCTAGGTGGCGCAATGAGTAGAGCGTCAGCCCTGTAGTCAGAAGGACCTGAGTTCGGATCCAGCCTCAGACACTTAACACACACAAACAAAAACCTAGCCGTGTAACCTTGGGTAAGTTAGTTAACTCCAATTGCCCTCCAAAAAGCAAAGAAAAAAGAATAATTAGTTAAAATAGAAAAATGTCAATCTATGCCTCAGGTTAATTCCTGCCTAGCTGGTCCATCTTGTCCTCTTCCTAGAAATGGCCTCCAATTCTTTCTTCTCTCACATTGTAATATGGCAGGATCTCTTTCCCATAGGACTTCCTCCGTATAAATACTAAATTTATATTAAATTTACTTGAGCGCACCTTTGATACTGCTTGCCCCAGGGCAAATTTTGTCATCCTTATCTTAAATTCCAGAACTGCTCTGCTTACAGTTCTGCTTAGGAAATTAAATTGATATTTTCTAAGTCATTGGTAGGGGAAGTGGGGGGATGTGTTAATTCTATCCTTTGCTACATGGTACTATAATTATCGCTAAGGTACTCTGGTACTCTGGCTAATACTCTTGTTTAAACATACTAAATTACTATTATCACTAACAACTTGAACACTGGAAAGTTAATCAATGGCTAGCTTTTTCAATAATCTATTAATTCATAATGAAGAAAGGAACACAGGTTAAAAGATTCAGAGTTAGAAGGGATCTAAGAGGCCATCTAGGTCAATCCTGCCATTTTATAGGTAAGAAAACGAGGCTCAATAAGATTAAGTGACTTGCCCTTGGTTACATAGGTAGTAATGACAGAGTTAAAATTGGAACCAAAGTCTTCTGATTCCAAATATAGCCCAATATTCCTTACACTATGATGATGTAAGAAGTCTCAAGCATTATAAAATGTCTCCCCTATACTTTGAAGTCGCTAGCATTAAAAAGGATAAGTTAACATAAGGACTTATATAATGAGTTTTAAAATACTGAATATTATAGTAGAACTTGGAACCTAGCAAATAAATTTTGCAATAGTTAGGTACCTGAAGTTATTTTTTAAAAAAAACAAACCATTTCACAAAAGTTTTTTATCTTTATGTCAGTTATATTCAACCTCATCTCCATAATGAACCCTACCATAGGAGCAACTCAAAATTTTCAAACATTAGGGGCGTGTAGGTGGTGCAGTGAGTAAGAGTGCTGGCCCCAGAGTGGGGAGGACCTAAGATTGGTTCTGGCCTCAGAAAATGAGCACCCACACATAAATAATGACTGGCCATGTAACCTTGAGCAAGTTACTTAACCCCAATTGCTTTAAAAAAAATTTTTTTTTAAAGAATACAGCAGAACTGAAAAGACTATATTTAATATATATTGATAAATTATAAACTCTTATATCACACACTATATTAACAGCAGGAATGCCTACTGGCTCATTTTTTAAAAAGATATCATTCATGTTTGCTTTGGAGGAATTCAATTCAATAAATACTTATTGAATATCTATATGAACAATATTCCAAAGACAAAATGCAAAATGTACTGATACACGAAGATAGAGCAGCTTATATTAAAAGTTATGAAATTTAGTCTCATGAGAATCACAAACATATCACCTTTATTTTGAGAATGTAAATATATCAAATATCAGAAAAGCCAAATACTCACTTGTGATCTTTCAACACGAGTTCTGTAAATGGACTGTTCCACAGGTTGAACATGTAAAACTAGCTTAGATAAGCAGGAACCCATGATACAACTTGGCAAACAAATATTTAAAAAGTGTTAACAGCACACTTGCTGAATAGACAAGTGATTATAGAGAATTTTAAGAAAAAGAAAGCTTAGAAGAAAGTAATAATGTTGATAGATGAGAAATGCTCTAAATATTCATCTTGCCTCAAACACATACATATATTACATTTCCTTGCTCTGCCCATAAAATTTGCTTTTGTCATAACAATAGGAATACAAAGGAACTGTTATATTGCCAACATATAATTTTTTCAACAAATTGTATTTTAAACACATTATAAGCTATTAATGTAAATATATACCTTGACAGTTATAAGCATAAACAAAACAGAAAAATATACCTAAGCTGAGTTTTTGAAGAAGACATACATAAAAGGAAAGACATACAGAAAGCTGAAATTTGCATAGTGGTTCAGTCTTTGAATGATGAGAGAATTGTGAAAGGGCAGTAAGGAGGTTGGTATTAAATACGCAACAAACAAGAAGGGTGGAGAAAGTGGCAAATTAAAAGTCTTGGAAAGGCATGGGAGGCTTAGCAAAATGGGATGCAATTTTTTTTTTATCAGTTGATAAAATGAAAAGGGAGCCAATGGCACTAAATGTACTGGGAGAAAAGGCTCTGGCATTTTGACTGTGCCAGTTTTGAACAAAGAGCATTTGGTCAGGATAAGGTAGCAGACCCCATAACTATATGAAGGGTCCACAATGACAATCAATGTACTATAGGTGTTTATAGCTTTTTCAATCCCCATTATATTTCCTTTAAATTACTATAAATTGTCTTAAACATGTTAATTGCAACAAATGATGAGATTTAAGGGAAAAAAGTATCATTGGGAAAAATTATTCTTAATAGTGTCATTGTCAAAAGCTTTGTTATTCTGAAAAAAATTTTAGTTGGTATTTCACACTTAAAGATAGACAGATGCCACTTTAGAAGTTGTCTCAGTTGTAATGAACTGTGGAAAAACTAGTCAGAGAATGCAAAAACATTTTCTACTCAGTTTTGCATAAATATAAGAATTGTTTTTCCAAGAGTCCTAGTCAAAGTACTCTTCAGAACCATTCTTAAGAAGCAATATGTAATTCTTGGCTGCAAGTTATGATAACATCTGTGAAACATCTTCAACATGGAAGTGTAAATTACTGTTTATTTCCTGGGTTCACCATGAATGCTTCCTGAATGAGACTGTACATTTTCCCCAGTCCACTTAACAAGCAGAATCAAAGGTTCAATCTCTTTTCCTCCCCCAAATGACCTGAATTATTTAAAAAAAAATTAAAGAATTATGCCTTATGCATCCCACAGCAATTTCTGATGGTATTTCCCTCCCCCACAAATCATATTTCAGTCTAACAATGAGAAAAAGAAACCAACACAAAAACACAGAAAGCAAGACAGAGTAGGAAAAAAAGATAATGTTATGAAGACAAAGCAACTTGGAGGACAAGCATCTTTAATTCAAAAAAGCAAAAGAAGCCCAGGGAAAAGGTCAACAAAGTCATGATTCTGCAAGCTAGGTTTCAGCAACATGTGAACTGAGAATTACTAAAAGAGCAGGCTGGTTTTTTCTTTTCTTTTTTTAATGCCTAGCTTAAAAAAATTGTTTATTTAATACAAAAAACAATATCACAAACAAATACAACAAACACAGATATAAAACAATAAATTTAACAAATATAATACAAATTTGGTTAATAAATCCTACCATGGAATCTACCCTGAGTTCTTTACTGAAAAACTGCCTATTCAAATCCTTTGATCATTTATCAATTGGGGAATGACTTGTATTCTTATAAATTTGACAAAGTTCTCTATATGTCTGAGAGGATACCCTTGTCTGAGAAACTGTCTATAAAAATTTCCCAGGGGGTGGAGTCAAGATGGTGGAGAAGAAACAGCACGTCCACAGCGCTCCAGCTATATAAAAGGGGACTCTGAACAAACTCTGCAGCTGCAGAACCCACAAAATGACACAGAGAAGCTAACCTCCTGATGAGAATAGCCCGACAGCCTGGCAGGCAGCAGCCAGCATAGCGCTATGGGAGCTGAGCCCAGGCCTTCTTGAGTAGTGATTCAGAGTTTCTAGAATTATCAACACATAGATGCCAAGGACAAAGTGAGAGGTCAGTGCCCTGTGGACTCTGGGACTAGTGGGGAGAATGCTGCAGCTTTTGTCCCCATGGCGAGAAGCCACTGAGTGGCCAAGGGGCAGGGAGCACCACGTTGAAGCTTCAGCTCCTGGCCTGTGGACTGTGGGGGGACCAGGTGATCAGTCTGGGGAGTAATTGCTCTTGCTTTAACCTTCCTGGATCTGGATTGCTGTCTGGGGTAGAGGTCTTGGGGTGTGTGACCAGCTTGCCAGAGCATGTGGATGCTTCAGAGAGGGCACCCAGCTAATACCTCTGGCAGTTGAGAAAACCCTAGCATTTGCGATTAAGCTCCCCTGTCTGGTGGCAGAGTCCTACTGTGGCAACAAGCCCAAAAGTCAAGTAACTGAGTGGCAACATGCCTAGGCAAAGGAAACAAAATAAACAGAAAAATTCAACATTAGACTCCTATTTTGGGGGCAAAGAAGATTGAAGCATGGAACAGGAGGAGGACTGGAAGGTCAGAACACCTGCACCAAAAGCCCCAAATGGGAATACAAGCTGGTTACAGGCCATAGAGAACCTAAAGAAGCAGATAAGAGAAGTGGAGGAAAAATTGGGAAGAGAAATGAGAAGATGCAAGAAAAGTATGAAATGAGAGTCAACAGCCTGACTGAGGAAAATAACACCTTAAAAAAACAGACAAACTCAAATGGCAAAAGAGGCTCAAAAAGGCAATGAGGAGAAGAATGCCTTAAAAAGCTGAATTTGCCAGATGGAAAGAGTCTCAAAAGCTCACTAAGGAGATTCATTTCCTCAGAATTAGACTGGAGCAAATGGAAGCTAGTGACTTTATGAGAAATCAAGATGATGTTAAGCAGATCCAAACAAATGAAAGAATAGAAGGCAATGTGAAATACCTCATTGGAAAAACCACTGACCTGGAAAACAGATCCAGGAGAGATAATTTAAAAATTATTGGACTACCTGAAAACCATGATCAAAGAAAGATCCTAGAAATCATCCTTAAAGAAATTCTCAAGGAAAATTGCCCTGATGTTTTAGACCCAGTGGAGGAACTAGAGGTTGAAAGAATCCACAGATCACCTCCTGAAAAAGATCCCAAAAAGAAAACTCCTAGGAATATTATAGCCAGGCTCCAGAACTCCCAGATCAAGGAGAAAATACTACAAGCAGCCAGGAAGAAGCAATTTCAATATTGTGGAAACACAATCAGAATAGCACAGGACCTGGCAGCTTCTACACTGAGGGATCAAAGGGCATGGAATATGATATTCCAGAGGGCAAAAGAGCTGGGAATGAACCCAAGGGTCACCTACCCAGCAAAACTGAGTATCTTGTTTCAGGGAAAATATGGTCATTCAGTGGAATAGAGGACTTTCAAGCATTCTTGAGGAAAAAAACAGAATTGAATAGAAAATTTGACATTCAGACACAAGAAGCAAGAGATGCTTGAGAAGGTAATCAAGGAAAAGAAATCAAAAGGAACTTATCAAAGTTGGACTATTTACATTTCTACATGGAAAAACAATAATTGTGTTTGATGAAACCTTTCTCATTATGAAAATAATTGAAGAAGGGTACATGGCATATGTTCACAGGTATACATGGATAGAGGGCACAGGTTGAATTTGATGGGAAGGGATGATTCTTTTTTTTGGAGGGCAATTGGGGTTGGGTGACTTGCCCAGGTTCACGTGGCTGGGTTTTTGTTTGTGTGTTGGGTGTCTGGGGCCAGATCCGAGCTCGGGTCCTTCTGGCTCCAGGGCTGGCTCTCTGCTCGCTGCGCCACCTAGCCGCCCCAAGGAAGGGATGATTCTTAAGGGGTGAAGTCAAGAGGTGAGAGAGGAAAGTGGTAAGAGGAGATGGAGAGAGACAGGGTAGGGCAAACTATCTCATGTAGAAGAGACAAGGGGAAGTAGTTGCAAGGGAGGGGAAGAACAGGAAAGCAAAAAGGCAAAAGCATATTCTCATTGAATTTGGCTCAAGGAGAGAATCACATACATACTAAATGGAATATCTTACCCTCACTCACTCTCCTGAGTAGGGGAAAGGGGATGAGAGGGGGGATGATGGAGGGGAGGGCATTCTGGGGAGAGGGGAGGTTAGAAGTACCCACTATCAAAGAGGGACAGGATCAAAGTAGGGAATGGACCAGGTGGGAGGTGAGACAGGTGGGAGGGAAATATAAGCAGTCTTTTTACAATATATCTACTATGGTAATGTTTTGCATAGCTATACATGTACAACACATACTGAATTGCTTATCTTCTCAGAGGGAGTGGGTGACAAGGGAGGAAGGGAATGGATCTGAAAATCGAAGTTTTAAAATTAAATGTTTCATAAGATGTCCAGGCACTGGGGCTCACCTTGCCCTAATGGCAAAGTTGAAGGGGGTATGGGAGAAGATATGGGAGAGAGCAGATTGGATGAGGGGACATCTAGTGGGACTGCTATTCTGGGGTGGTGGGTAGGGAAAAAACGGGGGGAAAATGTAACTCATAATCTGGTGGAAATGAATGATGTAAACCAGAAGTTAATAAAGCATTTGTTTAATTTAAAAAAAAAAGAAATTCTCAAGGAAAATGCCCAGATGTTTTAGAACCAGAGGGCAAAATAGAGGTTGAAAGAATCCAGCAATCACCTCCTGAAAAAAGGTCCCCAAAAAAGACTCCTAGGAATATTATAGCCAGGTTCCAGAATTCCCAGATCAAGAAGAAAATATTACAAGCAGCCAGGAAGAAACAATTTGAATATTGTGGAAACACAATCCGGATAGCAGAGGATCTGGCAACTTCTACACTGAGGGATGGAAGGGCTTGGAATATGACATTCCAGAGGGCAAAGGAGCTGGGATTAAAACCAAGAATCACCTACCCAGCAAAACTGAGTATCATGTTTCAGGGGAAAATATGATGATTCAGTGGAACAGAGGACTTTTCAAGCATTCTTGAGGAAAAAACCAGAGTTGAATAGAAAATTTGACATTCAGACACAAGAAGCAAGAGATACTTGAGAAGGTAAACAGGGAAAAGAAATCATAAGAAATCAAAGTTGATTTACATTCCTACATGGAAAAATAATAACTGTAACTTAATGAAACTTTTCTCAGTATGAAAATAGTTGAAGAAGGGTATTTGGGCATATAAATACATATGTGAATGTGTGTATATATGTTTACAGGTATACATATAGAGGGCACAGGTCAAATTTAATAGGAAGGGATGCTACTTAAAAGGTGAAATTAAGAGGTGAGAGAGGGGGGACTAGGTGTTGCAATGAGTAGAGCGCCAGCCCCTGGAGTCAGAAGGACCTGACTTCAGATCCAGCCTCAGACACTTAACACACACAAACAAAAACCTAGCTGTGGGACCTTGGGCAAGTTACTTAACCCCAATTGCCCTCCAAAAAAAGCAGAAAATAAAAAATTTTAAAAAAGAGGTGAGAGGGAAATTTAACAAGAGGAGATGGGGAGAAACAGAATGGGGTAAACTATCTCATACAGAAGAGGCAAGGGAAAATGGTTACAAGGGAGGGGAAGAACAGCAAGGAAAAAGGACAAAATCTTATTCTCAATGAATTTGGATCAGGGAGAGAATGATATACATACTATATAGGATATCTCACCCTACAGGAGAGTAGGGGGGAAGGGTATGAGAGGGGGGATGATGGAAGGGAGGGCAGGCTGGGGAAGAGGGAAGTTGGAAGCACCCACTTTTGAAAAGGGACAGGATCAAAGTAGGGAACAGACTAAGTGGGAGGTGGGATAAGAGGGAGGGAAATATAGTCAGTCTTTTACAATACATCTACTATGGTGATGTTTTGCATAGCTACACATATACAACATATAAGGAATTGCTTATCTTCCCAGTAAGAGTGGGTGACAAGGGAGGAATGGAAAGAATCTGGAATTCAAAGTTTTAAAATCAAATGTTTAAAAATATATAATACTATTTTACATATAATTGGGAAATAAGATATATAGGCATTGGGGCATAGAGATTCACCTTGCCCTACCGGAAAAGTTGAAGGGGGTATGGGAGAAGATATGGGAGAGAGCAGACTGGAGGAGGGGATATCCTGTGGGACTGCTATTCTGGGGTGGTGGGTAGGGGAAAAATGGGGAAAAGATTATAACTCAACTAAAATCTGGTGGAAAGGAATAATGTAATCCAGAAGTTAATAAAGCATTTGGGGAAAAAAAATTCCCCCCAATTTTCTGCTTTCCTTCTAAACTTGGCTACATTGATTTTATTTGCACAAAACTTTTTAAGTTAATATAATCAAAATTATCCATTTTATAACTCACAATGCTATCTCTTGTTTATTCATAAATCCTTCTCATATTCATAAATCTGATGCATAATATGTTCCATGTTCTTCTAATTTATTTATGATATCTTCCTTTATATCTAGGTTATGTATCTATTTTAACCTTATCTTGGTAAATGGTATAAAATAATAGTCTATACCCAGTTTCTGCTAGATTGCTTTCCCATTTTCCCAAAAATGTTTACCAAATAGTGAACTCTTATCCCAAAAGCTTAAATCTTTATATCTGTCAAACACAAGGTTACTTTAACCATATAATTATATACCAACTCTGTTCCACTGCTCTACCTTTCTATTTCTTAGCCAGTACCAGATAATTTTAGTAATTACTATCTTATAATTTAAGATCTTGTGCTACTAAAACTTCTTCCTTTTTTATTAATTCCTATTATATTCTTGAACTTTTTTATTCTAAATGAATTTTGTTATTATTTTTCTAGCTCAATAAATTTTTTTTGGGTAATCTAATTGGGATGGCATTGAGTAAGTAAATTACATTAGGTATTTTATAATTATGTTCGTGTAGTTCCTGGGTTTCTCTTGGCAGACATACTCCTGGGTATTTTTGGTTGTCTTTCATTATTTTAAATAGGATATTTCTTACTATCTCTTCTTTCAGGGTTTTGTTGGTGATATAGAAATGTTGATGATTTATGTGGGCAGGCTGGTTTTTAAAGAGACCAAATTGCTAGCATTTTCTGGATTTAGAATGAAGGCAAAGGAGTTCTACAAAAACATCCAGTTTTGCTTCACTGACTACAAACAAAATGTAGCAAGTCCTCAAAGAGATCGGAGTTATCAGATCATTTTGTCTCCCGAGGAACCTGTAAACAGGCCAAAAAGCAGCAATTAGAACTGAACATGGAACAACTGATTGATTTAAGATTGGAAAAGAACAAGTCTGTATGTTGTCACTTTATTTATTTAATTTACATGCAGAGTACATCATGTAAAACGACATCAAACTGTTTGCCAGAAGAAATTTTAACAATCTCAGATATGCAGATGATACCAGTCTGATGGCAGAAATTAAGTAAGAATTATGTCTCTTGATATGAGTGAAAGAAAATGTAAAAGCTGGCTTGGAGCTTAACATAAAAAAACTAAGATATTGGCAACTGGTCCCATTACTTCCTGGAAAATAGAGTAAAAAGAAATGGAAGCAGCATCAGATTTTATACTCTTGGGTTAAAGATCACTGCAGACAATAATTGCAGCAATGAAATTAAAAGACACTTGCTCCTTGGATGGAAAGCTATCGCAAATTGGAACAGCATACTAAAAAGCAGAGATCTGACCTTGCCAATAAAGGTCCATATAGTCAAAGCTATGGTCTTTCCAGTAGCATTATATGGCTATGAGAGCTGGAAAGCTGAGGGTCACAGAACTGATGCTTATGAATTATGGTGCTGGAGAAGACTTTTGAGAGTCCCTTGGACAGCAACAAGATCAAATCAGTCAATACTTAAAGAAATTAATTCTGGCTATTCACTGGAAAGTAAAATACGAAAGCTAAAGTTAAAATGCTTTGGCCACATGATGAGAAGACAGGAATCATTGCAAAAGATCCTGATGTTGGGAAAGACTGAAAGCAAAAGGAAAAGGGGACAGCAGAAGGAAAGGGACAGTGTAATGAAAACAACAAATATGAACTCAGACACTTTGAGAAATAGTGGAAGACAGAAGGACCTGGTGTGCTGTGGTCCATAGTGTCATAAAGAGTTGAACATGACTGAATGAATGAACACCAACTATATGGAAGGGAAGAACTGGCTTTGGGGAGAAAGGCCAGCTCTTAAACAAAAAGAAAAATAAAGGAGGAGAGAACTGGGGAATAATATCAATGGGTATAGAGATGTAGAGAATAGAGTACACATGGAGAATGGTCCCTATTTTTTCAGCAATTATTGTAATCATGAACAATGCAGTCTAATAAATATAATAAAGAAGTGAAAAGAATTTTAAAATCCTTCAATCCAACCAGATTATTTGTAAACTGTGGCTATTAAGCTGCATTTAGACAAGGACTTTCTTTTATATGTGCATCCTCAGCAATTAACAGCAAGTAACACACTGGCACAGATTAAGCACTTACTATTTTTTTCATTCATTCTTACAGCATTTAATTAATTCATTCAATCATTCATGAAGGCACCTAGGTGGCACAATGGATAGAGTGCTGGCCCTGTAATCAGGGAGACTTCACATCCAGCCTCAGATTACTAGCTGTGAGACCTTGAACAAGTCACTTAACTTCTGACTACCTCAATTTCCTCAGCTGCAAAATGGGGGCGATAACATTACCTCACAGAGCTATTGTGAGAATCAAAGTGTTTAGCACAGTGCCTGATCTATAGTAAGCTTCTTTCCTTCCTTTTCTCTGTACTTTCTTCTGTCTTTCACAAAGGAACCTGTGTTACTTTAAGACATCTAATCTCAATATCAAAATATTATCCCATACTAAAATACGAGGCTTACAGTAGAAATATGACTCTTTTGATCAAAAATCACAAATGTTGGTCCAGGGTTACTGTTTTGAACACCATTTAGTTTCTTTGATGATGATGATGCAATTTAAAAAATTTTTCCATTTTTTCAATTTTGTAGAGCTGAAGAGAAAAGATAATTGCATCTGTGAATCTATTACACACAACTTACTTTTTTGAAAGTACCTAATTAAATCAATATGGTTCTTTCAAAAGCTCTCCTGTTTCCTTTTGAACTTCCTTCTGTTACCTTTTATACATTTTTAATTACATAACTATATATATATATATATATATATATATATATATATATATAAAACTTACATAACTAGGTTTTTTGTTTGTTTGTTTGCTTTTTGGAGGGGGGAAGGGAGGGCAATTGGGGTTAAGTGACTTACTTGCCCAAGGTCACATGGCTAGTTTTTTGGGTTTTTTTTTTTTTAAGAGCAATTGGGGTTAAGTAACTTGCTCAAGGTTACACGGCTAGTCATTATTTATGTGTGGGTGCTCATTTTCTGAGGCCGGATCTGATCTCGGGTCATCCCAACTCCGAGGCCGGTGCTCTTACTCACTGCACCATCTAGCCGCCCCTTTAGGGCAATTGGGGTTAAGTAACTTGCCCAAGGTTACACGGCTAGGTTTTTGTTTGTGTGTGTTAAGTGTCTGAGGTCTGATCCGAACTCAGGTCCTTCTGACTCCAGGGCCGGCGCTCTATTCACTGCGCCACCTAGCCGCCCCTATGGCTAGTTTTTTTGTATGTATGTGTCAAGTGTCTGAGGCCAGATCCCAACCCATGTTTTTCTTTTTTTTATGGCAAAACTATCACTATCTCCTGTGCCCCAAATCTTCTTCAAATGAAAAAAGTAAAACAAAAATTTGTAACAAATAAGGGAAGTCACTCAAAACTAATCCACAACTAGGCTACATCCAAAAAGGTATGGCTTATGCTGCATCTTGAATCTATCACCTGTCAAGAAGCGGCAAACTTGCTTTATAATGGTCATCCATAGTTGTGGCTAGTCACCTAATTGATTTAGAGTTCTTAAGCGTTTCAAAATTACTCTTTACAATATTTTTTCTACTGCATAAATTCTTCCCCTAGTTCTAATTTTCACTTTGCTTCAGTTCATATTGACTCCAAGGTTGCTTTTTTTTAACTTCCCTTTTCATTATTTCTTAAGTCACAATATAATATTCTATTACATTCATATATCATAATTTTTTTTCAGTCAGTCCACAGTTGATGGCCACCTCCTTAGTTTCTAATTTCTTTGCCAGTATAAAAACAGATGCTATAAATATTGTATATATGGGTCCTTTTCCTCTTATTTCTTTAGGGTAGAGGATTAGTAGTGGATTTGTTGAAATGAAGGATGCACAGGATTTGGTGACTTTTAGGCACATAGTTCCAAAACACTTTCCAGATTACTAGATCAATTTGTAGCTTGATCAACAGTATGTTTTACTCTATTTTTACCAATCTAATGGGTGGGAAGTAGAACCTCAGAGTTACTTTAATTTACATTCTGATTAGTGATCTGGAGCATTTCTTCACATAACAATGGATACCTTGGATTTCTTCCTTTGATGTTGGCCTGTTTATAACATTCAACCATTTATCTCATAGGATATACTGCTTATTCTTAATTATTTGAATTAGTATCATATATTTCAGATATCAGAGAAACTTGTTGCAATATTTCTTTTTAACCAGGTAACTGTTTCCCTCCTAATTTTAACTGTAACTAAATTTATGCAAAAACTTTAAAATTTTCAATTTCAGTAATCAAAATTGTTAGTTTTATCTTCTGTGATTCTCCTTTATTCTTTGTTTGGTCATGAAATCTTTCCCTAA
Organism: Gymnobelideus leadbeateri; assembly: GCA_011680675.1. Lineage (NCBI taxonomy): Eukaryota > Metazoa > Chordata > Mammalia > Diprotodontia > Petauridae > Gymnobelideus > Gymnobelideus leadbeateri. The sequence continues at coordinate 219,682 of WOXC01002186.1, read as the reverse complement.
CCATAATTACAAAAGGTATTTTATTCTTTTACTTCTCTAAATTGGTTTGTAATAAGATCTTTCATATGTAAGTCATGTATCCATTTGTAGAATAGGGGAGTCTCATCCCAGTAATTGGGGTCTTTGGGTATATCATTCAGGATGATACTGTGATTGTTTGCTTCTAAATAGACAGTACTACTGTCTATTTATTCTAATAGTACTGTAGTACTTACTATTTGTTCTACTGATCTACTTTTCCACTTTTTAACTAGTAACAAATAGTTTTGATGATTCTTGCTTTATAGCATAGTAGTCTGAGATCTAATAATGCTATTATTTCTCTTGAGATTCTTGAAACTTTGTTCTTCAACATGAATTCCGTTGGGTTTTTTTTTTCCTCTCTCTATATAAGATAGTCCTTTGATGTTCTTATTGCTATGGTACTGAATAAGTTAATTTTGTTGATATTTTCATTTTTATTATAATGACACTGCCAATCATAAGCGATTAATGCTTCTCTAATTATTGGTACCCATTTCTGTACATTGTTTTTTATTTGTATTCATATAGTTCCTGTGTTCAGTGCAAGATTCACTGTCAAATATTTTATGCTTTCTATAGTTACTTTGCATGTAATTTCTTTCTAGTTCTTGCTCCTGGATTTTATTGGTAATATTCAGAAAGGCTAAAGATTTATGTGGACTTATTTTTCATGATGCTTTTTAAATAGTTATTATTTTAGTGAGGTTCTGTAAGTAGAGATGACCTACAAAAAAAAGTGATTGTTTTGTTTCTTCTTGGTCTATGCAAAAAAAAAAAATCCCTCAATTTCTTTCTATTCTTGTCTTATCAATCAATAAACATTTTTCAGTGCTTACTGTGTGTCAGGCACTGTACTTATTGCTAAAGCTGCCACTTCTGACACAGTAACAAACAGTAGGAACACATAGTATCATAGGATCACAGTTCTCAAGCTGGAAAGGACCCACAAGGTTATCACCCTTATTTTTCAGAAAAGGAAACGTAATAAGCTTCAGAGGTGGGATCTGCACACAGGTCATTTCACTTCAGAGTAAATGTTCTGTATCCCACAGTATCATGTATGATAATAGAAATCCTTGCTTTGTACCACTTACTCCCCTTTTTAGAAAGATCTTTAGCTTCTCTCTATTACACATTACATAAAACGCTAGATTTTTCTTCCCTATGTTTTTTACTTTTTTTTTTTTTTTTTTACAAAAATGGATGTTGCATTTTATGAAAAATCTTTTCAGAATCTCCTGATAGAATGTGATTTTTATTATTTGTTTTTGTGGCCTATTATTTTTATAATTATAATTTTGAACTAACCCTCCTTTCCTACTATAGTCATAGTGAACCTAGTCATAGCGTTCAATCTTTTTTATATGTTTTAGCCTCTTTGCCAATAAATTTTAAAACTTTCATGTCAAATTTTAACATGGATATTAATATATCTATAGCTTTCTTTCCCTCTTTTTTTAATTGCCATAGTTTAGCTATCAAGACCATATTTGTATATATTTTTTAGGATCCCTTCTTTTCCTATTTTTATCAACAGCACAGAAAACATTGGAATTGTTCTTTGAACATTTAACTGAATTCACTTGTAAATCCGTTTGGGTAAGTGCTTTTCTCCTTTGAGAGTTAATATATGGCTTATTCAAATTCTTTTTCTGAGACTGGGTTATTTAAAATTCTCTATTACTTGTTCTGTCAAGTTAGATATATTTTTAAATATTCATTTATTTAAAGTAATTGGTTTATAGTTTCTAAGAATTTCCTTTATTTTTTCATTAATTCCAAATTCTCCACTTTAGTTTTTTCACTGTATATCAAAAGTTCTGGTATTGTCTCACTGGTTTTTTATTGAATTATTGTTTCTAATATTAGCTCTTTGACCCACTCATTCTTTAGAATTAGTCAAATTAATTTTTTTATTTTTTTCTTCAAGGGCCCTTTATTGAACATAATTTATGTTGCACATATTTTTTATCATGTTGTAGTCAGTAAAGAATGTCCTTAATATTACTGTTTTTCTGTATGTGATTATTTTAATAAAGCTGATAGTTTTTGTAAAGGTGACACACATAGCTGAAAAATAGGTTTTCTACTTTCTTTTCCCATTAAATAATCACTAGGGATCTATTATATCTAACCTATATAAAATCCTATTCATGTCTCCTTAATTTCTTTCTTATTTATCTTTTTTGTTAGATTTGTCTAGCTCTAAAAGCTTTATATTGAGATCCCCACTAGTTTTACTCTCTATCTCTCCCTATAAATTGAGTAATTTTTCCTTTGAGTATTTAGATGCTATTTGGACGTATATTAAGTTTTGATAAAAATTCATTGTCTATCATGGTTTTAAATATAATGTATTCTTTTAATCTCTTTTAAGCAAGCCTATTTTTATTGTTGCTTTGTCTGAATTCAAGATTATTACCCCAGCTTTTCTGAGTTCACCTGAAGCAGAACATATTTTGCCCCAGATCCTTATTTTAATTTTGTGTGAATCTTTATAGTTCAAGTATATATGTTTTGATAACAACATATTGTTGGGTTCTGCTTTCTCATCCATTCTAATATCCTCCACTCTATATGGGTGAAATAACCCCACTCAAATTCACAGTTTTGCTCGTTAATTGCATATTTCCCTCTATAAATCTTCTTATCCTGTTTTTTATTTTTATTTTTTATTTTTTTAACTTGTTTTTTGAGTCTGAGTCTCTCTGGGAGACTGGGAGTCCCTACTGCTAATTGACTACCCTACCTAGGCCTTTGTTTTCAAGCAGTGGTAAAGAATTTGCATTGCGCTATATATACTTTCTTTCCTGATCTGCTTTGTGACTGACTATACACATTTTTCAAGTATTAGGAATATCATTCATATTTGGTGACAAGAGTTTCTTTCTATGTGAAATTAACTGCCTCCATAGAGAAGGCAAATATAAAACCCTTCCCTCGTTGCATTTTGTCCTTTCTATTAAGATAATATCTATACTAATCCAAGTCTTAAGTAAATTAATATTACTCTAAAAAAACTAAACTGCATTAGTGAAATCTTGCTATGCTTTAGGAAAATTATTACCATTTTACTTTAAAATTTTAGGTATCTATATTTTCTGCTTCATCTTTGACTTTGAACTTTTAGGATTTATTTATTTTTAGTTTTTGCGTTAGGGATCTGTTTACTTTAAAGGGGATCTGCTTCCTACATTCAAGCCACATTTCACAAAGCATAACAGATAAAAACTTATTCTAACATTTTTGCAGATTAATGCCCAAAATTTTAATTTTTAACTGGGCTTCGAAGCACAAAATTTCCTATAAAACTAGAAAAATTAAATTCTTTCAAAGACTAAGTCTTTAAATGTCAAAAACACAATTGGGAATTAAAAGAAAGAAATTATCATAAAGTCCTTGAAAGGAGGGACTCTAATATCCCTTAGCATATATTATAATGGCCTGTACGTAGAAAGAACTTGATAAATGTTCATTAAATTGAAATGAGAAAATGAATACTCAACCTGGATGCTAAATTAAATCAAATTATAAGAAATTAAAAGAACTGAATCAGATATGGGGCATAGGGGAAGAGTTTTTAACCAAATTAGTGGCAATGGGGACCACAAAATCCTTGCATCACATCTCTAACAAGGAATCATATCCAAGATACAAAGGGAACTAACACAGATTACTAAGATCAAAAGTCAAGCCCAAATGGATAAGCAGTCAAAAAATCTGTACAAATAATACTCAAAATAATGACAAACTATATATAACAACATGAAAAATAGCTCAAAGATGAAAAAAAAAGCTGAAGATTCATCTCACACTTAATAAAATGGCAGATAACAAAAGATGAAAATAGTCCACATAGGAGGGGTAGTGGACACATCAATATGGTTTTTAGGAAAGTTGTGAACTAGTCCAACCACTCTGGAAAGCAATTTGGAACCCATAAATCCTACTACTAAATGCCCCAAAGAAGTCAAAGAAAGAAAGCTCCAATATATACCAAAAAGTACAAAGAACTAGAAACAAAACAGAAACCCATATGTAGGAAACTCCTAAAAGAGGAAACTCCCTTAACCAATATAGGTCCATACATTCTCTGCAAAGCATATGGGTCACAACATGACTAATATGGAAATGTTTTGCATGATTGAACATGTATAATCTATATCAAATTGCTTGCTGTATCAGGGACAGAGAAGGGGAGGAGGAATCCTTCAGGGGGAAAAATGGATATTTAATGAAACAGAGAACTTTCAAGCATTCCTGATAAAAAAAAAGACCAGTGCTGAACAGAAAATTGACATTTAAACACAAGACTCAAGAGACACATAAAAAGATATCATAAGGGACTCAGTAAAGTTAAAGTGTTTATATACCTTTATGGGAAGATGATACATGTAACTCCTAAGAACTTTATCATTATTAGGGCAGTTAAAAGGAGTGCCATAGACAGAGGGTATAGGAGTGAGTTGATTATTTGGAATGATTTCCAATAAAAAACAAAATGAAGGGGTAAGAAAGAGGAATGCACTGGGAGAAGAGGGAAGGGGAGAGCTAGAAAGGGAAAATTTTTCTCACAAGAAAGAGCTTTTACAATAGAGGGGGAAATTGGGGAGGGGGTGACAGGAAGTACTAGAACCTTATTCTTATTAGAATTGGCTCAAAGAGGGAACAATATACACACTTATTTGGGTATAGAAATGTAACTTATCCAATAGGGAAACAGGAAGGAAAGGAGATTGGGGGGCAGTGTTTAGAAGCAAAACACATTTAAGGAGAGACAGGATAAAAAGAGAAGTAGAGGCAGAGAAGAGAGAGAGGGAGAAAAGGAGAGAGGAAGAGAGAGAGAGAGGAAGAAACAGAAGAAAATGGGATAAAGGAAAATATACAGTTAATTATCATAATTGTGAATGTGAATATCATGGATGAACTCACCCATAAAATGGAAGGAGATAGCAAAATGGATTAGAAACCAACAATATTGGGACAGCTAGGTGGTGCAGTGAATAGAGCACCAGCCCTGGAGTCAGGAGGACCTGAGTTCAAACCTGGCCTCAGACACTTAACACAAAAAACTAGCCATGTGACCTTGGTCTAGTCACCTAACCCCCCTCCAAAAAGCAAAAAAGAAAGAAAGAAAGAAGGAAAGAAGGAAAAAAAGAAAAGAAAAGAAAAGAAAAGAAACCAGCAATACGTTGTTTACAAGAGACACAGTTGAAACAGGAAGACACACAGAAATTAAAATAAACGAGTGGAACAGAATCTAATATGCTTCAGTTGAAGTAAAAAAGGCAGTATAGTAAGCATGATCTTCAAACAAACAAAAGCAAAAACTGACCAAATTAAAAGGAATAATCAGAGAAATTACATTTTGCTAAAGGTCCCATAGATAATGAAGTAAATATCAAAAATTTTTATAAATTTCTCTAATAAAGACCTCATTTCTCAAATATATACTGAGTATAGAACTGAGTTAAATTTATTTTTTTTAAAAGCTATTCCCCAATTGATAAATGGTCAAAGGACATGAACAGACAGTTTTCAAAAGAAGAAATCAAAGTTATTTATAGTCATAAAAAAACACTCTATTGATTAGAGAAATGCAAATTAAAACAGCTCTGAGGTACCACTTCACACCTACCAGAACCAACAAATGCTAAAAAGGGATGAGGGGAAAATAAGCAAACTATAGTTGATGGGGTAAAGAACTGGTCCAACCATTCTGAAGAATGATTTGGAATTAGGCCCAAAGGGCTATAAAACTGTGCATAACCTTTGACCCAACAATACTACTAGTAGTTCTGTATTTCAAAGAGGGCAAAGAAAAAGGAAAAAGAAAGGATCCATATATATATTTATATAAACATATTAATAGCAGCTCTTTTCGTGGTGGCAAAGAATTAGAAATGAAGTGGATACTTATCAATTGGGGAGTGGCTGAACAAGTTGTGGCATATTATGAAGGAGTACTATTGTGCTTTAAGAACAGAAAAAGGGGGGTGGTTTCAGAAAAACATGACAAGACCTATATGAACTGATGAAAAGTGAAGTGAGAAGAACCAGGAGATTATCATATACAATACATGTAACGTTGTAATGATGATCAACTGTGAAAGACTTGGCTTCTCTGATCAATACAATGATCCAAGACAATGTCAAAGGATTCATTCATGCTGAAAAAGTGCTATCTATGTCCAGAGAGACAACTATTGAACTCTTAAGTGTAAGTTGAGGTATAATTTTCTTACTTTTTCTTGTCTTTTTTTTTTTGAAATATGGCTAAGATGGAAATGTATTTTACATGTATAACTAATATGATATTGCTTGCATTCCTCGTGGGTAAGGGAGGGTGGGAAGGAAAGAGAGAATTTGTAACTCAAAATTTAAAAAGAAAAGAATATTAAAAATAAAGAATACATTTTAAAGAGCAAAGAAAAGCTTCCTTCCATAACAGACCTTCCAAACCCTATCCAGACCATTAAATAAATAAAAGATAAGGCATTCTTTTTTTAAACAAACATCCTTTTGCTATACTTAGAAATTATAATTTAAATACAAACTGCCTTCTTAGGAATAGTTTCTAATGTTGATTGGTATTTTCAGCTATTATTTAGGGTATAATTTTAATGCATTTCTTTTAAGCATAAGTCATTAAATTCTCCTTTCCCCAAAGGCTCAAATACATTTCTTAGTCATAGGATTTGGATCTTTCCATTGTAAATGAAAAGAACAACCACACAACAAAAAATCAAGTGAATGTTACAAAATTATAAAGAACAATCATGAGTCAAAAGAAGAGATGAGAAGACACTCCCAACCAACAACTTTGAGAATGTAGAACATCCACAGGTGCTGCACACTGCACATGTCTCTGGACTTTTTTACACTGTACTGATCAGTTGTACTGATTTTTTTCCTTTTAAAAAATGCTATTTGTTTTATGGGATGGTACTCTGGGAAGGGGAGGAAGAAAGATACTGGGGGAAACTATAATGATGTAAAAATAAAAAAATCAATAAAATCTTGTTTTTTAAAAAATCAGTACTGAAATTAGTTGCAGAAGATAATGAACTATTGCATTTTTAAGTAAGTTCTACAAGAAATGGTAAAAAAAAAAAACCTAGGAAAGCAATATATAAAATGGCACTAATGTAAATGAAAACAATATTAAAAGGCAGTGAAATTCAGATTAAATGCAATGACCAACACTGGTTAAGAGGGAGAGATGATAAAACATAGCTTTCTCCTTATGATGGGGCATAGGTGAGTAACGGGTAGGGTGGGACATAGAGGACAACAGGGAATGCTGATGTGAACTACTGCATTAGATTTAGAGACAGTTACAATTAAGCAAAACCAATCATCACTGTTTTTCATTACAAGAGAGATCTATTGGGGAGGGAATAACTGGGATTAAAAAGGATAGCTCTCAAAGGCTATTAACTGAATAACACTTGCCAATTTGCACTGGTACAGAGAGATTCCTCACAGGAAAACTCCATACAATTAATCAATTAAAAAAGCATTTATAAAGTCTTTCCTATGTACCAGGGACTATGCTAAATGCTAGAGATACAAATAAGCATAAAAACTACTTCTGCACTCAAAAACTCATATTCTAGGAGGCAACATGCAAATAAATAGTCGCATAAAAGACATACAGAGGCAATGAGAGATAATAAACAATAAATATTTATTAAGCACCTACTATGTGCCAGGCATTGTGTTAAGCAGGGATGTAGGGATACAAATATGAAAAAAAAGACAGTCCCTACCCTCAAGAAACTTCACTAATATACCAAAAAAGGCTGAAAAGGGAGCAAATATCAAACTCAGATGAGGTGAAGAAGTCAGTTGGAGAAGTCCCAAAGTAGAGTCAAGTGAGAAATGAAGATGTCTGAGCTGAGCACTTTCCCTCCTAAATGGACATTTGGAAGTCATAGTCCCACTCTCCAATCAGAGAGGCAAAGGGTAGTGATGGGGTGGAGAACCATGACTGATGAAATATCACAGGATGATGCGATTATCCCAATAATGAGCTTCCTGGGGCAAGGTGGTGAACTCCCAAAGTGACTTTGGTGATGAATGGGGAGGTAATTTCACAGAGACAGCTAGGTGGCACAGTGGATAGAATGCTGAATCTAGTTTCAGGAATACTCATCTTCCTGAGGTCAAAACCAGCCTTTAGACACTAGCAATGTGACCCTGGGCAAGTCATTTAACCCTGTTTGCCTCAGGTTCCTCATCGGTAAAATAAGCTAGAGAGAGAAATGGCAGACCACTCCAGTGTCTTTGCCAAGAAAAAACCAAACGGGGTCACAAGAGGTTGGATGTCAGTGGAATAACTCAACAGCAAATCTCACAGAAGGCACTAAATGGGGAATGGAAAGGCTTCCTTCAGAAGTGGGAATTTGAACTGAGACTTGAAGGAAGCCAAGGAAACTCTGGTAGAGGTGAGGGGGGAGGACATTCCAAGAATGGGTAACTGTCAGTGCAAAGGCACAGAGACTGAAGATTAAGAGCAACATACAAGCAACAACAAGTAGGTCAATGTTGTTGTGGATAGTAAGAGTGTATGAAGGAAGCAAAGTGTATAGAGAACGGAAAAGTAAGAAGGAGCTAGGTTGGATCAATATATAAAGAGAGAAGTTAAAGGCAACAATAAATCTTCTTTAAAAAGAAAATGGGGGCGGCTAGGTGGCGCAGTGAGTAGAGCGTCAGCCCTGGAGTCAGAAGGACCTGAGTTCGGATCTGACCTCAGACACTTAACACACACAAACAAAAACCTAGCCGTGTGACCTTGGGCAAGTTACTTAACCCCAATTGCCCCCCAAAAACCAAAAAAAAAAAAAAAAAAAAAGAAAATGAAAATAGGTTAATGCCCAATGTGTAACTGAGTTAAGTGAGTCATTTAGAAGCAGTGCAGGACTGGGCTACAATGAACTAGAAAATACAAAATTAATGTATGGTTCCTTAATAAGTCAAATGGAGATGAGAAACTAAATGATCTATCTCTCAAGTCCTCTGAACAAAAATAAAAGGGCCCTAAATCAAAGTAAAAAATTTTCCAACATCCAATGACGATACATACAAAGAACACAAAAAGCTAACCACTATCAATAAATATTAGGATCAGTAGGGTCTGTGGGCCACGTCTGGCATTCAAGCTAAGAATGCTTTTTACATTTAAAAAAACAATAAAGCAATATTTAAAATCATAAAAAAAGTATAGCTCTGCCTTACCAAAATAGGCAACAGGTCTTTACCCCATCCCCCAACCTCCTCCAAGTTTTCTGACCTCTGGTTTAGAGCATTGTAAAATACTGCCATGAGCACAGTGTGGCATAGTGAGTGCCTACCTGGAGTCTGGAAGACCCAAGTTCAAATCTAGCCTCAGACAATTACTAGCTGTGTGACTCTGGGTAAGTCACTGAATCTGTCTCATTTGCCTCAATTTTCTCATCTATGAAATAAAACTCCTAGAGTTGTTTTGAGGATAAAATGAGATGTTTATAAAGCATTCTGCAAACCTTAAAGCACTTTATAAATGCTAGATATTGTTATCATTATTATCATTTCCAGTGTATTTAGATACAACATAAATCCCTTTCTCAAAACTTTACTTGAAAAGTTAGAAAATAGGGGGGCGGAGCCAAGATGGCGGAGTAGAAACAGCATTTCCAATGTGCTCTGCCCCACACAAATTTCAAACAATGTGAAAGAGGGCTCCAAACAACTTCTGGAGCCACAGCACCCACAGAATGGCACAGAGAAGCTAACCTCCTGCTGAGGACAGCCCAGCAGCCCTGCAGGGAGCAGCCAGCTCAGCACTCTGAGAGCAGGCAGCACATCTCGCAGAGCCGAGCCCAGGTCCGAGGTTTTAGCCCCAGGGTGGCCGGGCCTTCAGCCAGCTGGAGGGACCCCAGAACACCAGCAATTGTGGCGATTCCAGAATTATCAGCACAGATATGCCTAGGACAAAGTGAGAGGTTAGTGCCCTATGGACTTTGGGACCAGTATTTGGGGAACACGTGGCTTCCTCCCCTGGGGGCAAAAAGCTGCTGAAGAAACAGCTGCACAGAAGCCATTTTGCAGCATCAGTGGTGGCTCTAGCTCCTGGTCTGCGAACTGTAGGGAGATCCAGCAATCAGTCTGGGGGTTAATCGCTCTTGCTTTAAACTGCCTGGATCTGGATTGTGGTCTGGGGGGGAAGTTTGGGGTGGGTATCCAACTTGCCAGAATGGGTGGAGGCTTTACAGAGGCCACCCAACTGGTGGAAGTTGTGAAGACCCCACGTTTGGGCGGAAGCTCCCCGGTCTGGTGGCAGAGTCCTACTTTGGCAACAAGGCCAAAAATCAAGTAATTAAGTGGCAACATGCCTAGGCAAATGAAACAAAATAAACAGAAAAGTTCAACATTGGACTCCTATTTTAGGGACAAAGAGGCTCAAAGCATGGAGGAGGTCTGTGAGGTCAGAACTCCTGCACCAAAAGCCCCAAATGAAAATACAAGCTGGCTACAGGCCACAGAGGACCTTAAGAAGCAGATAAGAGAAGTGGGGGAAAATTTGGGAAGAGAAATGAAAAAGATGCAAGAAAAGTATGAAATGACAGTCAAACAGCCTGACTGAGGAAAATAACACCTTAAAAAATAGACTAACTCAAATGGCAAAAGAGGCTCAGAAAGGCAATGAGGAGAAGAATGCCTTAAAAAGCCAAATTTGCCAGATGGAAAAAGAATATCAAAAGCTCACTGAGGAGATTCATTCCTTCAGAGTTAGACTGGAGCAAATGGAAGCTAGTGACTTTATGAGAAATCAAGATACTATTAAACAGATCCGAACAAATGAAAGAATAGAAGGCAATGTGAAATATCTCATGGGAAAAACCACTGACCTGGAAAATAGATCCAGGAGAGATAATTTAAAAATTATTGGACTACCTGAAAGCCATGATCAAAGAAAGAACCTAGAAATCATCCTTAAAGAAATTCTCAAGGAAAATCGCCCTGATATTTTAGACCCAGTGGGGTGTAATGGAAATGCAGATTTGAAGATCTTCCCTGCCCATAGGCCCTTTGATTGGCTTAAGAGACTTTGATTGACTTAAGTGACTCTGAGAACCTTCCTTGATTTGAAAATATACTCTGCCCCCTAATAGGCTGAATGTGGTAACATAGAGCCTGTGGTAGGAGGCTTGGTTTTCAGGAATGACCACACCTTGATGCTGTGTGATTGGGCAGTGGGTCAAGAGGGTGGTTACATTGTCTGAGCCAGGAGAAGACTATATAATCCCTGATTTGAGGCTTTGCTTTGGGGCTTACTTTGAGAAGTGTTGTGTGATTTGACCAGATGAGACTCTGGGAAGCCGTTGCTGAGAGCCCCCCGGCTTTGAAAACCCAGATGTTGATGCTTCCCTCTCTGGTAACTGTGATTTGGTATTGATGTATGTAATGTTGGGACAGTTTGGAAGCCTGTCTATTTGATCTGTTTGTATACTTTGAAGTTTGGGGTGCTGACCTTTTCCCCCTGAACTAGGTAATCTTTTCCCCCTGAACTAGGTAATCTATGTTTGTTTGATTAAAATAAGCTTGTTAACTGATTTTGAGTTGCTTTCCTTTTGAAAAGCAGATCTAAGAACCTGTGTTGGCAGTCACCCTGGGGATATTGGGGTGCTTGCTGCTACATGGGGGAAACAGAGGTTGAAAGAATCCACCGATCGCCTCCTGAAAAAGATTCCAAAAAGGAAACTCCCAGGAATATTATAGCCAGGCTCCAGAACTCCCAGATCAAGGAGAAAATACTACAAGCAGCCAGGAAGAAACAATTTCAATATTGTGGAAACACAATCAGAATAGCCCAGGACCTGGCAGCTTCTACACTGAGGGATCGAAGGGCATGGAATCTGATATTCCAGAGGGCAAAAGAACTGGGAATGAACCCAAGGGTCACCTACCCAGCAAAACTGAGTATTTTGTTTCAGGGGAAAATATGGTCATTCAGTGGAATAGAGGACTTCCAAGCATTCTTGAGGAAAAAACCAGAGTTGAATAGAAAATTTGACATTCAGACACAAGAAGCAAGAGATGCTTGAGAAGGTAATCAAGGAAAGAAATCAAAAGGAACTTATCAAAGTTGGACTATTTACAGTCCTACATGGAAAAACAATAACTGTGTTTGATGAAACCTTTCTCATTATGAAAATAACTGAAGAAGGGTACATGGCATATGTTCACAGGTATACATGGATAGAGGGCACAGGTTGAATTTGATGGGAAGGGATGATTCTTTTTTTTTTTTTTTGGAGGGCAATTGGGGTTGGGTGACTTGCCCGGGGTCACGCGGCTGGGTTTTTGTTTGTGTGTTGGCTGTCTGGGGCCAGATCCGGGCTCGGATGCTTCTGGCTCCAGGGCTGGCACTCTGCTCGATGCTCCACCTAGCTGCCCCAAGGAAGGGATGATTCTTAAGGGGTGAAGTCAAGAGGTGAGAGAGGAAAGTGGCAAGAGGAGATGGGGAGAGACAGGGTAGGGTAAACTATCTCATGTAGAAGAGGCAAGGGGAAGTAGTTGCAGGGGAGGGGAAGAACAGGAAGGCAAAAGCATATTCTCATTGAAGTTGGCTCACGGAGAGAATCAAACACATACTCAATGGAATATCTTACCCTTACTCACTCTCCTGAGTAGGGGAAAGGGGGATGAGAGGGGGGGTGATGGAGGAGAGGGCATTCTGGGGGGAGGGGAGGTTGGAAGTACCCACTATCAAAGAGGGACAGGATCAAGGTAGGGAATGGACCAGGTGGGAGGGAAATATAAGCAGTCTTTTACAATATATCTACTATGGTAATGTTTTGCATAGCTATACATGTACAACACATACTGAATTGCTTATCTTCTCAGAGGGAGTGGGTGACAAGGGAGGAAGGGAATGGATCTGAAAATCGAAGTTTTAAAATTAAATGCTTCATAAGATGTCCAGGCATTGGGGCTCAGAGATTCACTTTGCCCTAATGGCAAAGTTGAAGGGGGTATGGGAGAAGATATGGGAGAGAGCAGATTGGATGAGGGGATATCTAGTGGGACTGCTATTCTGGGGTGGTGGGTAGGGAAAAAATGGGGGGAAATTGTAACTCATAATCTGGTGGAAATGAATGATGTAAATCAGAAGTTAATAAAGCATTTGTTTAATTAAAAAAAAAAAGTTAGAAAATATCCAAGGAGGGCTTTTCTTTTACTGCAACACTAAGTCAAACTCTTATGGAATACTGTAAAAACCTTCAGGTTGGTTTTCCTGCCTCAAGCCTTTCTCTACTCCAATCCATTCTCTGCTCAGCTGCCAAAATGATTTTCCTAAAGCACAGGTCTGACCACAGCATTCTCTAGTGGCTTCCTATTATCAAATATAAAATGCCCTTTTTGGCTTTTCAATCCCCTTCACAACCCGGCCCTTTCCAACCTCGAGTCTTTTTATGCTTTAACCTTGTCCATGCCTTTGACAGCCCAGCTACACTGACTACTTACTGTCCCTCCAACACTACACTCCATCTTCCAACTCCTGCCTTTGTGCTGGTTGCCCCCATCCCTGAAATGCTCTCCCTCTCTTCACTTCTACTTCCTAGCTTCCTTGGATCAAATGGATCAAATCTGCAGGAGTCTTCCTTCTATCCCTGTCTCCTCCCTCCCCCACTTCCTTCTGAAATTACTTTCTAATTACACTACACACACACATATTTTATGCAAAAGTTATTTGCATATCATCTCTCCCCATAAGAACATGAACTTCTTGAGGGCAAGGACCCTATTTTTGCTTTTCTGTACTCTTAGCACAAAGCACAGTACATATAATAAGCACTTGAATGCTTCTTGACTGATGGACTGATGTACAGATTTACAATTCTACAAATCAGTCGCTGAAAGAAGACATTTCAGGAAGTATAAAAAGGTAAATAATATGGTACATCTGAAAAGAGTGCTACATGGTAATTAGAAAACCAGTGTTCAGATCCCAATTATGCTTTTTATTCTCTGTGTGACCTTAGGCAAATCATGTAACTGCTTTGAGTTCCAGTTTCCTCACCTAAAAAATAAAGGACTTAAACTTGACAACCTCTAAGGTCCCTTACAACTCTAAAACTATGATCCTGTCATCAAACATTATTATGGGAATTCCTTATACTCAATTACACTAATTACACAACCACCCATTTCTCAGAAATAATTTATACCAAAGAAGTCGGGTTACTTGGCTGAAAGAAACTATACATTCTACTGATGTTGTTGTTCAACTCCAAGTAGCATCCATCCCCCTCCAACTCCCCATGCAAGCTGCCCCCAGCTCCTGCACTGTGTGAGCCTGAGTAAGTTAGTCATTCTACCTTCCAGGGCCAGGCCAAGTCTCTACAATGTGTAGAGCTGCCCTCACAACAATGTAATCATAGGCCCCAACCAAAGACAAAATAAACAAAAAGAAAACAAAAATAAACTTCAAATGACTTTTATGGGTTTTTTTATTGTAGATTCCTAAAGTTCTTGCCAAATAGCCACTTTTTCTACAGATGAATTATTTCATCTCATCTGAACAGAAGATTGTCAGATTTAAACTAATCACCTCTTCTCTATCTAGCTCACAACTTGCTTCACCCTCCCCAATTCAGCTTTTCCACCTATCACTCTGATTTTGTTATTCTGAGATAATTAAAAGTCACTTGATAATATAGGTTTATCTTGTCCTTCTAGGCTTTATAATCCTATGATAATTAGGTTCAATTTTGTAAATAAACCAACCATGAGAGAGGTTTCATTACAATTTAGCTACTAGAATTGCATTTTTCACCCTTAAAGTCAATATGAGGGTATATATATACCACTCATTTCTTCTACTAGGAAGATGGCACAGTGGATAGAGCACAGGTTGGCTAGAGTCTGAAAGACCTGGGTTCAAATTCAGCTTTAGACAGTAGCTGTGTGAGCAAGTCACTTACTCTCTATCTAAAGTTTCCCTACCTTTCAAGGTGGTTGTGCAGAAAAAATAAGATAATATCTACAAAGTACTGTGCAGACATTAAAACACTATGAAAATTCTAGCTATCATTGTCATTATCGCTAGATTACAAACTCCTGATAGTCTCCTCTCCCTGGGTTTTTCTTACACTACTTTGTCCTTATTCTCCCCCTACATTATCTATTAGTTCTCAGACTCCGTTGCTGAGACATGCTAAGCCTATCTCCCTATGCATGGATATAGACTCTGTCCCCTTTTCCTCTTTATATTCCCTTTTCATGCCTCTGTTAGCTCCCATAAACTCAACTATGATCTTTATTCAGATGACTCCCCAAATCTACATATTCAGCCCTCAAGTCTCTCCTGAGTTTCAGTCTTGCATCTCCAGCTGCCTGCCAGGCATCTCTACTTAAATATCCCCTAAGCATCCCAAACAGAACACTGAAAAAGAACTCATTCTTTTCCTCCTCTTAATTTACCTATTTCTATCAAGGGAACCATCATTCTTCCAGTCACCTACATTCATAATCTAGAAGTCATCTTGATGGTTTCATGTTTACTCATCCCCTACATCAGTTGCCAAGTGCTGCTGAATGAACATCCACAAAATCTCACACATCCACCCCCATCTGTCTATTCACATCATTGTAACCTAGTGTAGGGTCTCATCAGTTCTAGACTGAACTACTGTTTAACGTCCTGACTTGTTTCCTAGCATCTAATCTGTCTTCTAAGCTATCCATCCTCCAAAGTTATTAAATCTAATTCCTAAAGCACAGGAATAACCTAACCTCCCTGCTCAAAAGCCTTCAGAGGCTCCCTATTGTCTATAAAAACTCCAAACTCTCTGGCATTTAAAGCCCTTCAATATCTGGCTCTAGGCTCTCATTCCAATCTCATTACACATCAGTTCTCATCTCACATTCTACATTCCTGCCAAAATAACCTCCTTGATGTTCCCCATACATGTTTCTGTCTCTCCCTCTCCTTCTCCACTGACTGTCTCCCATGTCTGGAATTCTCCTTCCTTACCTCTTCCTCACAGAATTTTTAGCTCCTTTCAAAGGTCAATGCCAGTTCCTTCAATGGGCAAACTTGATTTTTCCCCATAAGTTGTAACATCTCCTTACTCTCCCATTTTCATTAGTCTGTACTTCTTTTATAAGAATCTTGCAATTATTTACTTAACTGTGTATTATTACAACCCCTAGTAGAATGTAACCTCTGTGAGGGCTGGCACTATCTTATTTTGTTTTTGCATTCGATCATCTAGAATTGTGCTTGGGACTTAGTGGGCTTTTAAATATTTGTTGATTAACTGCTTTACTAATAATAAAAGTTCTCTATCCATGACAGTGTGATCAAGTACACATAGCTACCTCCTATCATTGCCAGAAAATGTGGGATTTCTCTATATTTCTAGCATGTGTTTCACTTCAACTGCTAGTCACATGTAGTCAACTCAATTTGTTAAGACTATTTTTATCTAGGTTGATTCAAAGTAATACATTTAACAGGATTTGAATTTTTTAAATAAATAAATCTAGCAGTAATTTCAAAGCAAACACATGCCATTTGGCTGTAGCTTTCAAACAGTTGTAAAATGTTTCCAGTTCTATTCATTTTTAACTTTGTGAGCTCCCATTTCATATGCCAGCTGTTAAAAACATAATGTAAAAAAAAAGAAATACACCACAAAAAATAATGCCCTGCCAGTCCAACATTATTACAAGTTTATTTTAGGCAAAAGCAGATACTAGCACACATTAACACAATCCTTAAATATTCAAAATAAACCATGAAATACACACGATCATACATTCAGTCACACAAAGGATTTAATTATGAGGGAGGATTAACAAATTTAGAAAGTAACAATAATATAATAGGGAAATGTCTCACCCTTCTGAGATCAAACAAGATGAAAAATTGCTTCAAAGCTTTCCACAAATGTATGGTATTATGATTACTGGAAACCTTTGGACAAATTAGAGTTGAGTACAGCTATCTGCTAGTCATAAAGATTACTAATTTAATTCAGCAGACTAGAAAAGGATGGTGACATTCTAAATTAAATTAGGCAAATCAGGTTATCACTCTCTACCCTTTGCCCCTCCCAAAAGAAAGGTCCAACAGATTTTTGACATTTGCAAATGGTGATAATTTAATATCATCTGAACCTCAGTAAGAGCCAGAATCTAAACTAATGAACCAGAAGAAGCCCCTCAAGTCTAACAGATGTTCCCTTCTTTGCTCTCTGAGTAAACCCTGAATGCCTTTTCCTGTGTCAACACTACAAGCCAGGTGAAGCTGACCAAAGCATTCTTCTGTTAATGACTATCAAGGACAAGGCGCCTTATCCAGATGCTACCTTGAATAATAGGGCTTTTTCTTATCTTAATATTTTATGGACATATACTCTGTTATGTCATGTAAATGGTAAAGACAACAGATATCCTGGGGTAGCTAGATGGCGTAGTGAGTAGAGTGCAGGCCCTGGAGTCAGAAGAAAATGAGTTTGGATCTGGCCTCAGACACTTAACACACACAAAAACCTAGCCGTGTGACCTTGGGCACACCTCACTAATCCTAGAATCACAGAAACAGCTCTAGAGCTGAAAGGGCCCTGAGAGGTCTGTCAGGTAATCAACAAACATTTATTATCATCTAGTCCAGAGGTTCCCAAACTTATTTGGCCTACTGCTCCCTTAAAAAAAAAATTCTCAGCAACCCCCTGGGGGTTAACTCTTATTTTTATTCAATGCCTCCTCAATTGCACCGGAGGCTACTATTGTCCCCCTGGATCCTTCCATCACCCAGTCTTGCCCATTTTGGAAACCTATGATTCTAGTGTAATCAACTAATTTACAAAGGAGGAAACTTGACTTTAAGGAAGTTAAGAGACTTGTTCAAAGTCACACAGGTAGTACTAGAAGTGGATTTTTAACCAAAGAGTCTTAAAACTGAGCAAAATTGAGAGTTTAGGTTGTCATTCTTACATTTCTAAGTATCTGTAAAAGGCCTAAAAAGTATTATTATATTTGCAGTTTACAAAAACCTAGGACACAGGGGCGGCTAGGTGGCGCAGTGAGTAAGAGCACCGGCCTCGGAGTTGGGATGACCTGAGATCGAATCCGGCCTTAGAAAATGAGCACCCAAACATAAATAATGTCTAGCCGTGTAACCTTGAGCAAGTTACTTAACCCCAATTGCTTTAAAAAAAAAAAACCTGGGACACAAATACTAAAATTATTATATGATCTTCATGAAAATTTAATGTTATTATGTTTAACTAAGGAAAGTATATCAAGACTAGATAAGAGAGAATCAGAAATAGAACTTAGTAACTTAAAAAAAAAGCTGAAACACATAAATTATCTAATCAAATATGAACTATTTGTTAAAAACTGCTACAAAATGTGGAAAGCAATCTGACAGAAATTAGGCTTTAATCAACATCTCACACCATATTCCATAGTAAATTCAAAATAAATATGAGACCTCAATATTATAGATCATGCCATAAAAATTTTAGAAAAGAAACATCAATGGGTGAGAGATGAATTTTGTAACCCAAAGTGATAGATAATTACAAAAGGTAATAGGAAAGCTTATGTACAAACAAAATTAATGTGGCTAAGATAAAGCAAGTTGTTACCTGGAGGAAAAAAATCTTTGTATCAAGGGGCAGCTAGGTGGCGCAGTGAGTAGAGCCTCTGCCGTGGAGTCAGAAGGACCTGGGTTCGGATACGACCTCAGACGCTTAACGCACACACAAACAAAAACCTAGCCGTGTGACCTTAGGCAAATTACTTAACCCCAATTGCCCTCCAAAAAGAAAAAAAAAAATTTGTATCAATTCTCCTTAGTATCCAAAATACATAGATAACTAACAGAAATATATAAGACCAAAAATTCCCCACTAGATAAGTGGTCAAAATATGTGAAAAAATTTTTTTTCAAAAGAATCTCCAAATCGCTAATAATCACCCCAGAGGTCATTGACAAAAAGAAAGGCTCTACAAATGCCAAAATATTTATGACAACACTTTTTCTGATAGCAAAAAGTTGGAAACAAAGTAGATAACCTTTGATTGCGGGTTGGCAAAACAAAGTGTGATATGTGAATGTAAGGGAATACCATTTGTGCTGTAAGAAATTATGAGTACAATACTTACAGAAAAGCATTGAAAGACATATGTGAACTCATGCAAAATATAATATAATCAGGAAAATATATACAATGACCAAAACAATATTAATGAAAAGAATCACCACCATAAAATATAAAAAATATATATAAAAATATCTAAAATATAAAAAAAATATTAAAAAATGTTAGGAATTATAAAGAACAAGCTTGGCCCCAAAGAAGAGATATGAGAAGATACTTCCCTCTACTCTTTTACAAAGATGGAGGGATGGATGTCCCTGGATGTGGAATACTGTTATAATGCCAGATTTTTTTCAATGCATTAAAATTGATTTTTCTAGATTTCCCTCCCTTCTTTCCCTTTGCTTAAAAAAAAAAAAAAGGCACGCATGCGCACACACAAACACACCCCTACACATATGAGACAATTCACTAGGAGAGAGAAGGGAGGGATATGGAGAAGATGTAGGTGATGTAAACAAAATGTCAATAAAAAAATCTATTTTTTAAAAAGATATTTAAACTAAAAAAAAAAAAGCCTTTATGAAGCACTTACTATGTGCTAGCACCAGAAATACAAATATAGAAAAGCAAGACAACTTTTTTCAAAGAGCTCACATTCTAACAGGGCAGAAGACATATATGGGAAGTTCCATCTGCTAAGTCAGATGACAGCAGCTCTTTGGGTATAGTGGCAAAGCAAATGGTAATACAGCTTCTTTAAAGTCATTTCCATTGATGACATTATCTCCATTTCTGATACTGAATTCTTCAAAAGTGCCAAGAATTTAGCAGTGAGAACTTTCATTTCACAGTCTCAAACACCTAGAGAGCCAGTTGCTAGGTCAACTTGCAACAAAGTTTGCTCGCAGGCATAGGTATGGAATGTGATAAAGAGTATAGTGGCACAGTGAATAGAGCACTGGCCCTGGAGTCAGGAGGACCTGAGTTCAAATCCAACCTCAGACACTTAACACAAATCACTTAACCCCAATTGCCCTGCCTTCCCCCTTTCCAGTGTGGGGGGCTAGCCTTAGAAAAGAACAGCCAGTAAACAAGAGCACCGGCCCTGGAGTCAGAAGGACCTGAGTTCGGAGCTGGCCTCAGACACTTAATCCACACAAACAAAAACCTAGCCGTGTAACCTTGGGCAAGTTACTTAACCCCAATTGCCCTAAAGGGGTGGCTAGGTGGTGCAGTGAGTAAGAGCGCCGGCCTCGGAGTTGGGACGACCCGAGATCAAATCCGGCCTCAGAAAATGAGCACCCACACATAAATAATGACTAGCTATGTAACTTTGAACAAGTTACTTAACCCCAATTGCTTTAAAAAAAAAAAAAAAAAAGAACAGCCACCTCTTCATCAAAGACTGGAGTAAAAGGAAAAAAAGGGAAATGATGTCAAAGTGTTTCAAAATAGGGAGCAAACGGCCTTTCTTTCTTCAGTATAGCATGATGCAAGGGATGGGGAGAGCAGGTAATGTGAGAGTTTGAAGAGAGAAAAGGTTTGGAACATCTGCTATGGAGAATATGGCAGAACTAATTAGTATGACTTTTAAGTCATACTACACCATTGGGATAAATGGAAGGATGGTAAAGACCTTAACAAAAATAGGGAAGTTTAGAAGAATTTAACTTGTGATAGGTAGTTTGGGGGAGAAAGATAATTAGTTATATTTGAAATATGTTGAGTATGGAATGTGTATGAAATATCCAGTTCAAAAGGTCCATTAAGTAGTTGATGTGAAATACGAACAAGAAAGAAACCAGGCACACATATATAGGAATACGTATCATCATCATAAGGATCACTCATTTTAAATAAGATTATTACTGTGTACTAAATAGAGGACAAGGATTCACATTCTGCCTTTAATACCTATTACCTATGTGACCCTGGGTAAGTCACTTAAATCATATGGATTTTTCACCTTTATAATGAGGGACTGGGTTAAAACACCTCTGATGTTTCTTCCAGATGGAAATCCAATGATGCTATATAAGAAATTGGTGACATTGTAACTTACTATTTAACAAATGACAGTCACTCAAACTGATGATATAATTTCTACATACCTAGAATTTTGATCCTTTTAAAATTAATATCAGGATCTTTCAAGAAGTCATTTTTAAATGACATTCCACTGAAACACAAAGTTCAAATATTGACTATACAATGCCAAAATAAACTCCTCTGACTGCTTGCTTTTAATTAAATAGACAAAATAAATCATATTTGGCACCATGCATACACAGCCTTATTTTAAAAGTAAATTGACTGAGGATGATAGAATCACATGACTAACAAGATGTGAGGATTAAATGTTTTTTCCAATTCCCCTGAGCTCTCAAATCTCTTCAAAATAGAAGCTATGTACCAGAGATAAAGTAATTTCAGCTGTCTCCATGGTCTAGGACACAGGTTCCCAAATTAGGTGATACTGGCCCCTGAGGGGCACTAAAATGATAGGGGGGAGGGACATAGTACCCTTCCGTGCAATTGGGGGATATTGAATAAAAATAAGGGGGCAGTAAAAGCATAAGGAAAGAAGAGAAGAAATTTTTGAAAAACTGTACATTTCATCTGCTGCATAACAGTGAAAGTCTTAGTGACATTATTTTCCAAATAAACACACAAAATACACGTAATAATCAGTGGTCAAGCTCACCAACAAGTCTTAACAAGCAAGTGTTGGCAGGAATATGGGGTGGGGGGGGATGGTTGGTAAGTCCATCATGTATTGCCAGGAATATGTGTATGTTATGACTTGATTACAATACCATAAAACCACTCACAATTTTACAATTATTAAATTTAAGACATCATTTTTTTGAGAAAATTATATTTTCTAAATGATGCAAATTAAAAAAAAGTTAAAGGATTAAAGAAAGTAGAATTTCAGTCAGGCACAGAGTAATTTTTTTTTTTAAAGAGATCAGTAGGCCAAATGAGTTTGGGAATCTCTGGTCTAGGACATCAAGAACCCAAACGAGGTAAGACTCTAACGAACTAAGGCAATAATTCCTAACTCCCAATGCAATTATTTAGTACCACTTCCCCCACCAACTACCACACTGTAGCAGCAAGGTTGCACAAGCGACCCACAAACTTGCCATAGAAATCAACTCTATATTCTGCCCCACCCACCTAGTACGCTGAGACCCAGAAGTCTATTCAAGATATAACAACAGAATCCAGCACAATAGAGCTATGCCACAAGAGAGCTCACAATGAATGAACAAATCAACAGGAAGAACTGAGGCAGTATACCTGTGAATCACACTTCACAAAGTGAAGAGCCTAGCACCAAGCTGTGATCAGTTTTGTCCCTTCATAAGTCACTTGGACAGAAAACAAGGCTGATGAACAATGGGTTTTCCAAGTTAGGAGGAGGCTGAGCCCACTTTGAGGTCTAGCTCCTAGAAAACTGCCACCAAAGGGAATGGAGTCAGAGATGAGCAATAGGGGAAAATAAGGGAAAAACTTTAAAATTAACAAAGATTTCAGGAAAAGAAAATCTTGGGGCAGCTAGGTGGTGCAGTGAATAGAGCAAGGGCCCTGGAATCAGGAGGATCTGAGTTCAAATCCAGCCTCAGACACTTACTAGCTGTATGACCTTGGGCAAATCACTTAACCCCAATTGCCCTGCCTTGCCCCTCCAAAAAGCAAAGAAAGAAAAAGAAATCTCAAAGCTCTTGAGCATTAAGCAGTATATAAACAAACAGAAAGTATTAATAACAAGGGACTATGTTAGTGTTCAGACAGGGGAAAAAAAAGTTCAGGCATCTCTGAATAAATATTCTAAAACAAAGGAAAATTAATCAAAGTAAGGCAAAAGACCCTGTGGATTCACAAAAGAACCATAGCAGGAAAAATTTAAAAGAGAAATAAGAATTTTGGAAGCAAAATGTATGGACTGTATAGAAGAAATAATTGTCAGAAACTAAAGTGGCAAGTCTCACCAAAAGAAAAAACAAAACAGTCTAACTGACTGGGCATTGCAAATACACAGAAGTGAAGGACAATTTGGAAAAAAAAAAGCAGCAGCAAAAAAGCAGTAACATTAAAAGAAAGTATAACTTCCATATAAGCGAGGCAGAATATGTATAGACAATCTAAGAATTATAGGTCCCCCAAAACAATACTGGCTAAAAAGCAATTAACTAATTCATTAATTGCTATTGGTGGAGAGATGGGAAGGCTAGAGAAAGTTGTCCTGAAAGAACTAGAGAAGTGGGATTAAATAACAACTATTAATTCACCATTGTGCCTACACAGGAAAATATGTATGTGAACTGTGAATTTTGCTTTCATATTTATAAAAATCAATGAGTCACATTTCAAAATAGGTCACCCATTCAGGGTTACTTCATCTGTAACTAAATAAATTTAAATTTGGCAAAAATTAACGTTTCCCCTAAAATAATTGTACTCATGCTGATTTTTAAGAATTTGTTGCTAGTCAAATAGAAAGCTTCAGATTTTCCATGTGGGAGTCTACACAAATTAAAACTGAGCATAATAAACATAGTATCAATTTTATCTTTGCAGAATATACACATTTGGATATATTACAGGATTAAAAAGAAAATACCCAGTCTGAATATAACAGGCCCAATTAAAACTGTTGCTAGGATCTGCATTTCAGGCAGTACAACTATGTTTTAATCACATTTCTTCTCAGTGTGAATGTTAAAAGAGAACTTATTCTTAGCAGTCAAAAACCTAGCATGAAATTTGTTCATATTTATAATATCATCTACACATGCATGCTTTCATTACACTTTCACTACATCAGTCTTTAACCTCTCATATTTTAGGCATCCTCTTTCCATTCTGTCTTGCTAACCAAATGAATGTGTAACTTTGGGGGTGTTGTTGTTTACTAAATGTTGCAAATATTCAGGAGATGATATTATCGATAATAATATTCAAAGTATAATACTTTCATCAGTAGTAAAGGTAAAGAGTTTTAGATAAGGGCTCAATAATAAAACTGTTAAAGAGAAAAATTACAATAAAAATGACTAATAATATTAGTCAATTAATATGCAAAAATAATTCAACAGATTTATCAGTCTTATTCAAATGACATCCCAATGTCTTTGCAGATTCAAAGTTAAGAGTCTAAAGAACTCTGGAAAGCTACAAGCTTGTCAAGTGGCAAGGAGCTTTCAGGTCTTTACTCTAACAAGACAAAAAAAGATAGTAAAAAAGAAACTCTGCATTTCTATTTGAGTGTATATGTACATAAACACATACATAAAACTTTGATCAACTTTTGTGTATAAAGACATGTGCTCTCTTAGCCACACACACCAATATGTTGGTTTGCATGTTTGTTGTTTATATCTGACTTTAATGACAATGGTTAGTTTTTGATAATTCTTTCATGGATCTATGATTTTAACAGCATAGTAACATCATCTCACCAATGATGCACACTGTAGCCCATCTATCCTACTTCATTCTGTACAACTCTTATACATGTCTTCTCACAAATTATCCGCTAAAGGGTTCACTTGACAAGCAGAGGACTGTTCTCTAGACAATTTGACTTTGCACAGATAGCAACAGAAACACTGACCATCAGTAATATCATTCTCACTACATGACCGTGCCACTCCCTTTTCTGGTCATCTATCTCTCTTTGCCTCTATTTTCTTACCTGACATCTCTTAATCCTTTGCAAATTTGGTTCTAACTTCATTATCCAGCTAATCACTCTTTTCAAAATCACCTATGAGATGTTGCCATGTCCATATTGACCTACTTGTTCTTTTCTGAACATGAGACTCCATCTCCCAGGTCCTTCCTTGCCTTTGTACTGATTGTCCTCCATCCCTGGAATGCTCTGTCCCCTAACCTCCACCTCAGCTTCCTTCCTTGATATCTTCAAGACTTAGCTGCACCCAATGTAGGAAGCTTTTCCCAGTCAGCCCATTACTAGTGCCAGATTCTCTTGGAGCTTAGCTTCCATTTATGCTTTACATATCTTGTATATACAGTTATTTGCACACTGTCTCAACTATTCAGAATATGAACTGCTGGAGGGCAAAGACCATATTTTTGCTTTCTTTCTATCCCCAGTGCTTAGCATAGAGTTTGCTTATTATACATTGCTTATTATTACTTATAATATTACATTAATAATCAGAATGCCAGTGAACAAAATTATCTTTGTTATATATTTCAAAAAATCTTGGATAATTTTCTCATATGCATGGAAGACACCTTATTAGAAGAGAATTTTTGATACTTTCATTGAAATAACCCTTTTCTATGGTAAATAATATAATACTGTAATGTATGCAAAATGATCTTTTGCAAATTACTTCTATTTTCAAATAATTCTAATATAGGTAACATAAAATTCAAAATTTCAAACAGCTGAAAGTTTTATTTTCTAAATAATGAAATTATTCTAAATTACTCAGTTAAATTTCACCATACTTTTAGTTGATTTAACTGCAGTGATAACTGTCAAAACCACTGAAAACTGGGTGGCTAGGTGGTGCAGTGAGTAGAGGACCTGAGTTCAGATCTGGCCTCAGACACTTAATGCACACACAAACAAAAACCTAGCAGTGTGATCTTGGGCAAGTTACTTAACCCCAATTGCCCTCCAAAAAGAAAAAAAAAACACCACTGAAAACTCACTGTTAAAAACACAACCAATTTTTGTACCAACTTCTGTCTTCCACACACTACTTAGAATAACTTTAGCAAAGTTTCTCTAAAACTATTAAATACTCATTCCAGTTACATATTTAGGGTTTTTGACAACTTTTTAGATGGGGGGATTGATATACACAAAATGACTTTATTTGGAGGGAGGGGGTGTCATGACCTATGATTTCAATGCTATGGTGAACTCTGAATAATACCCTCTAACAATGCAGAAAGGCAACTATTGTATAGCCAGGCACAATAGATAAAGAGCCTAGAATGGAATCAGAAAGACAATGTTTCTTCAAGTCCAGTTTCAGATACCTACTGGTAGCATGACCCAAGGTAATTCACTTGAGCTTTTAGTACCTCAGAGAACTTTTTAAGTGAATACTTTATTACCTAATAATTTTTTGCCTTTGGTTTAATGACACTTTAAAAATATAATCTAAAGTAAAACTAACACATTTTTATGGAAGATATAAATATACTAGAGCTCTCAATTATACTTAGAAGACTTACAGAGAACATGAGTTTAATTATTTTGACTAATTTTTATGATAAAATTTTAAATTTCCTAAGAAAGGTTTTTTCAAATGAACAAGTAGGTCTTCTTAGAAATTCTCAAATATTACCACTTCCTGATGCGCAAAGAGAAACCTATCTTGATGACAGTGAATGTTAGTCCTTGAAAATTATTTTTTTTAATGCCCTTTTCTCCATGCTAAAACAATTCTACACAACCAAAGTAACACCTAATGATGGAGATGGTATTCAAGCCTATGTCTTGAAGGTTAATCATACTGTTAACTGTAGCCTTATAAGTGAAAATCTAGGGACAGCTAGGTGGCGCAGTGAGTAGAGCGCTGGCCCTGGAGTCAGAAGGACCTGAGTTCGGATGTGACCTCAGACACTTAACACACAAACAAAAATAAAAACCTAGCCATGTGACCTTGGGCAAGTTACTTAACCCCAATTGCCCTCCAAAAAGCAAAAAAAAAAAAAATGAAAATCTATTTGTATAGCCTACCAAAAAAAAGAGTTGGGTGGTCAAAAAATCGTGGGGGAATGAGGAGAAATCACCCATAATATCGGGTTGAATTATTCTCATTTTGAGGTGAGGGAAGTCATTTCATTTACTTTTTTTTAGTTTGATCCTTACAGAGTGAATGGTAAAGTTAGCTACTACCTGCCTTAATTAGCTAAGCAGTGATGGGATACAACTGAAGTTTTACATACGTAAAGTACATATAAATGAGGAATATTTTAATTTTGCTGTTGGACTGCCACTTAGGGAAGAAAGCTAGAAATACAGTGTATAACTACAAGGAAAGAATCAATTAAGTGTGAAGTTATATAGTAACAAAAACCAAAAATAGAGGACAACAGTTCTTTGTTTCAATATTCAGACAATAAACAATATGATAAGCATTACTCTACTTTTTAACAAGAAACAGAAGTTTTAAGAAATGATATTGTCATTCAATTCAAACATTTATTAAGGGTCTATTATGCCTAATGATTACATTAAGCAAGGGACATAAAAACCTAAAAAAAGATCATATTCACATTTTCAGGGACCATATAATCTTATAACATGGTTTATGCTAAGAATAAATTCTTCAACAATCTGTCCTGAAATGAATGTTCATATTCTAACTATCCTAAATATGAAGATTTGAGAAGATAAGATATCGACTTTACTAAAGTCTATTATTAAGAACTATTGGCTTTTTCTGAACTAAGACTACATCAATGCCTTCAAATTATATAACTAAAAGGAAGACTCACTTTTCACTGGACACTTGGCATTCTTTCAACTTTAATGAAACAGTGTATGAATGTTGCTAAGAAACTCAACTATTTTCAATAGTTGGAAAGTTCTTAACACTGTTCTGGTGAATATCTCCAAATTTCTCACTAGCTTTCTATTCAAATAGTAATCCTTAAGTGAATATTTTCAGTATCACAGCACAACTGCTTTGTCACAGTCACAGTTGCTAAAAATAAACATCACAATTAATGAAACTGTATTAAGGACCTCTAGTACAGGTCTACTAACCAATGATTTAAAGTAAAGTTGATCTTAAAATAAATTATAATCAAGGAAAGAGTAAGTAGTAACTTACAACCCACTTTAGTATTAATATACCTCTTAAGGCCACTGCTATTAAGATCGACAATGAGACAATGTAGAATTATAGTTAACCCTTCCATATCACAACTTTCCCCATTGTGGCAGGTCAGCATAAGAAATTAAATAGGAATTTTTGCGGAAACCACAGATGACACAGAAAAAGTTTAAGAACTCAGAAATGCATAAACTATATGTGTAGTGTTGTAATAATTATACCCTATAAAACAAAAAGAAAAAATTCATACTTCTTCTCTAGTACAAAGGAAAGGCCAAAAACTTTTACATGGATTTTCCAGATTGTGGGGGCAACACACTTCTAACCACTTCAAAGTAGAAAGGATAACTGTAGTAAATATATATTAACTACTGATAAAAATGCTTGAAAATTTTAAAGGTCCTATTTATTATTCTGCTCAGAATACAATTTTCTAAAAGATCTTCAAGTCATTACTCATAATGAGGCTTATATTATCATAGCAAAATTTATTCTATCCATCCCTATTTGACAGTTTTAATCATTTTACTTTTTACTGTCACCCTGGGCCTTCTTGGTAAAAGTAACAACATTCTGACACCCCCCCATACAGAACTATAACTTTTTATTACTGGTTATAATGAAATATAATTCCACTGGTCCATAATATAAAGTCCAATAAGACTGTTCTATTCATCCTCCCCATTCCCTTCTATCTTCAATCTTTTTATCTTCTCTGCCTACTTCCCTCTATCCCCTGCCAAAATTCCCCTAATTCTGCTATCCCCCTCAAGCTATACCTTTTATCTTGCCTTACTTTGCTAATTCAATATTTTTCATACTTCTAGCATTTAAAAGAAACATTCATTTCATGTATCTACATTTAGTTACAGTCCAAATTCCTAAGTAGAGTCACACCCTAGACATTCAATCTATGGCACCGAGTTCCTAGCAACTTAAATAGCATCATTAAGCACATTCCTTATATGTCACATCCTGGACTGCTGAACTGTTCACAAATCTTTTACCATTATTAGCATTTCTCTGAGCTCCTACCTTTGGGTAGGTAAACAAAGTTTCTATTAAAAGCATTTATCCTTTAGGCTCAGGTAAATCTGAACCACAAATGTAGCATCTCTTAGCACAGAGGTTAATTACTAACCAGGACACTGACAACATGTTATTTCAGTGCCTATTGCTCTCTGAGTTCAGATTATCTGAATTTTCCTTCAAGATTTCAAAAACTTAACTGCCAAAACAAATAGTATGGGAAATATTAAAATGTCTTTGTTTTGTGAGGCAATTTATTAGGTGTATTCTTTAACCAGAAAAGCACTGTACAATTTTAGGAGTTGAAAGGACCCTAAATATTATGCAAGCCAACCCTCACATTTTATAGAGGAGGAAACCAAAACACAGTTCTAAAGTATCCCTGAGAGAAAAAAGACTGTATTAAAGACTGCCAAATCTAAAAACAAAAAGAAAGATCTTAAATAAGAAAACTAACCTGAGTTCAGATCTGACCTCAGACAACGCACACAAACAAACAAACAAACAAACAAAAAAACCTAGCCGTGTGATCTTGGGCAAGTTACTTAACCCCAATTGCCCTCCAAAAAGCAAAAAAGAAAGAAAAAGATGTGTTTTAGCAAAAAAAAAAAAGAAACCTAGTAGGGGCACATGATGTGGGTCACATGATCAACAAGAAAGGGAACTAGATATTTTCTTTGCTTCCCATGACCTTGGAAACCTCTCCAAAACATAAATTATAGGTCAATAGATAAAAACAACTTCAACTATCTGCATGGTCTAGGATACCTGGAATCCAAAAGAAGATTTAAAAAACAAAACAAAATTAAAAAAAAAAAACAACAAACAATGAACTGATGGCATTGAACTCATTCAAGCCTACCTGCCTCTACCAGCTACAATGCTCCTGGTAGCCAGGCTGCACTAGCCTACCCAAGGACACAACATGGATTGGCGACAAAACCCAACCCCACATCCTAATTTTCACTCCCTCTTTCTATTGCTGTGGAAATCCAGGTGGAGATGTAACAGCCAGCCATGTGTTGTGCTACAAAAGAGCCCTGCAGGAGAACATAGGGACAGAGGGAAAAGGGCAGGTTTAAAATAGAGCACAATACTGTGCTACTCTGTCTCCTCATTACCCTGTCCCCTGTCCCTTCCTTCTAGATCTTCAGAGACCCAAATTACAGAAATCAATCCAGTAATACCACCATGGCAAATACCAGGCCAAAGAACTGAGGAAGAAAGGGAGAAGAAAAGGATGGGGGGAGGAGGGTGGGTAAAGAACTGTATAACATTCCCCTATCTAGTAGGGACTAGTTCTGTTCCCTCAACAGTCACTTGGAGTACAGACCCAGAGACAGGTGAACTATTAAAACCCTTTGAGATCTAGCCTGCAGGGAAATCATAGTCAGAGAGGAGGGAGTCAGAAAGTAAATAACAGGGGGGAAAGAGGAGAGGACTGAAATTACCAAAAAAACTCAAAAACTTTGAACATAAATATATCAACAAGGAAAATATTAACAGCTTAAGGAAATATAGCCTCTAGACCTAGTAAATTCTGTCATCTATGAATAAACACTACAAAACAAAAATATCCAGCACTTAATGAGACAAAGGACCCTGTGAAATGTGAGGAGATTGTGGAACCACAACATGCTCTTTCTGGTTGGTTCAAAACAGAAATAAGAATTATGAAAGCAAAGTTTATGACCTGCACAAAAGAAATAATGGACAGGATAAAAAAACTAGAATCTTCAATGACAAGTCTCACCAAAGGAATGAATGGTTGTGGAATGATAGGCACACCAACACACTGCTGATAGAGTGGTGAAATGGCACAAACATTTCATGGAAAGCAATTTGAAGTTATGTAAATAAAAGTTCTAAATATTCATACTCTTTGAACCAGAGTCTCCATTACTGGGTTTATTATGCCTCACGGAAGCCATTGAGAAGAAGAAAGTCCTCATAATACACCAAAATATTTCTATCAGTACTTTTAATGATAGTAAAGAATTGGGGAAAAAATTAGATGGCCATCATTTGGGGAATAGCTAAACAAAATGTGATACATGATTGTAATGGAATACTACTATACTATAAGAAATGATGTGTGATAAATAGAAAAAGACATGTAGAGATTTACATAAACTGATGCAGAATGAAGTAAACAGAACCATGAAAATATACACAAAACTAAAACAATGGAAATAACTCTATTCTGAAAAAAAAATAAACAAAAAAAACCCTAAAACAATAACCAAATAACCACTCTATTCTGAAAAAAAAAAACCCACTTTATTTGGAAAAAACAAAAAAAATATTTTAAAATTTAAGAGATCAAGCTTAATTCAAATAAAGAGATATGAGAAGATACCCTCAATACAGCTTTTCATGGACTTGGGAGGTAGCTAGGGTATTAGTTGCACTGATTTTTTCCCCCTTTAAAAAATACTAGTTGCAGGCAGCTTGTAGCACAGTGAACAGAGCACTGGCCCTGGAGTCAGAAGGACCTAAGTTCAAATTTGACCTGAAACACAACACTTACTGTGTGACCTTGGGCAAGTCACTTAACCCCAATTGCCCTCCCCCCAAAAAGCAAAAAAATATTTCAATCTTAAAAACTTCCTAAAGTGGCCTAGCTTTATACCAGATCTAAACTGCAATATAAAGTAGCAATCATCAAAACTACTCCATACTAAGAAACAGAGTGGTAGATCAGTGGAATAGGTTAGATACACAAAACACAGTAGTCAAGCACTATAGTAATCTACTGATTGATAAAGTCAAAGGGCTTCCAGGATAAGAACTCACTATTGACAAAAACTGCTGGGGAAACTGGAAAACAATATGGCAAAAACTAGGCATAGACCAACATCTTACATTGTATACCAACATAAGGTCAAAATTGGTACACATAAAGGGTAAAACTATAAGCAAATTAGGAGAGCAAGGAATAGTTTACCTGTCAGATCTATGGAAAAGGGAAGAATTCATGACCAAACAAGAGAAAGAGAACATCATGAAATGCAAAATAGATAATTTTGATTACATTAAGTTAAATTTTTTTTTTGCACAAAGACAATGCAACCAAGATTAGAGAAAACTGGGAAAGAATTTTTACAACCAATGATTCTGATAAAGGCGTCATTTCTAAAATATATAGAGAAATGAGTCAAATTTGTAAGAATACAAATCATTCCCCAACTGATAAATGGTCAAAGGATATGAACAGACAGTTTTCAGATGGAGAAACTAAAGCTATCTATTGTCATATGAAAAAATGCTCTAAATCACTCTTGATTAGAGAAATCCAAATCAAAACAACTCTTAGGCACCACTTCACACCTATAAGATTGGCTAAAATGACAGAAAAAGAAAATTATAAAAGTTGGAGAAGATGTGAGAAAGTTGGAACATTAATGCATTGTTGATGGAGGTGTGAAATGACCCAACCATTATGGAAAGCAATTTGGAACTATGCCCAAAGGGCTATAAAACTGTGCATACCCTTTGATCCAGTAATACCACTACTAGGTCTGTATCCCAAAGAGGTCATTAAAAAGGGAAAAGGACCCACATGTACAAAAATATTTATAGCAGCTCTTTTTATGCTGGCAAAGAATTGGAAATTGAGGGGATGCCCAACAATTGGGGGATAGCTGAACAAGTTGTGATATATGAATGGAATGGAATACTATTGTTCCATAAAAAATGGTGAGCAGGTGGATTTCAGAAAAACCTGGAAATTCTTGCATGAACCAATGCTGAGTGAGCAGAACCAAGAGAACACTGTACACAATAACAGCAACACTGCTTGATAACTAAATTTGTTAGACTTAGCTCTTCTCAGCAATGCAATGATCTAAGTCAATTCCAAAAGACTCATGATGGAAAATGCTATTCACACCCAGAGAAAGAAGTGATAAGAGCATGAATGCGGATCAAAGCATACTATTTTCTCATTTTTTTTTGCTTCTTTTTTCTCATGGTTTTTCTCTTTTGTTCTGATTTTTTTTTCACAAACATGACTAATGTAAAAATGTTTAATATGATTGTGTTAGCCTATATTATATAGCCTATATCAGATTGGATGCCATCTTTGGGAGGGGGTATGGGAGGAAGGGGGGAGAAAACTGAGAACTCAAAATCTTATAAAAGTAAATATTAAAAACCAAAAAGAAATAAATATTTTTAAAAAGGCTTCCTATCTTTTCTGGGAGAATGTTCTTTGTGGAATTTTAGGCCACAGTATCCTACCTGCCATGTCTCTGAAGTATGTGAAAGGAATATGCCAGATTATTACTTATTACTAACTCTCCTTACTCTATCATAATTTTTTTCCTCTTTTAAATTTAATTTAATTTTTGTTACATTTTAAGTTTTGAACTGTCTTCCTCCTTCCCTCCCCACCCCACACTAGAGAAAGCACCATTTGTCACCATTCAATGTGTGTATATATGTCCATGTCTATGTATACACACACACACATGAACTGATAAAGAAGATAAATAGAAGTATGCATAGTATGGTTTGACATAAATATATATATGTATGTATATGTATACATATATTTGTTTTATATCTGTTTTAATATACATACATGTATATATAGAATCATACCATGCATACTTATATGTGTAAACATACATGCATATACTTATGTGCTTACATATATACATAAATATGTCAAACCACACATACACACATAACCCTAAATGCATACTTCTATATATAAGTTTTTTCTCTGGAGGTAGATAGCATCTTCCATCATAGGTCCTTTGTAGCTGATGTGAATATTTACAATATCCACAATAACTTAATTATTTAATGATTCTTTGAACAATACTGCTGTAGTCTGTAGTGTATATAACGTTCTCTTGGTTCTTCTCATTCCACTCTTTGTAATTTCATGCAAGTCTTTCCATGTTTTTCTAAAATCAACCAGTTAGGGGTGGCTAGGTGGTGCAGTGAATAGAGTGCCCGCCCAGGAGTCAGGAGGACCCGAGTTCGGAGACCGCCTCAGACACTTAATACACACACACACACACACACACAAAAAACCCAAACCTAGCCATGTGACCTTGGGCAAGTTATTTAAGCCCAATTGCCCTCCAAAACGCAAAAAAAAAAATTAAAAATTAAAATCAATCAGTTCATCATTTCTTACAGTATGGTAGTATTTGATTACATGTATATGCCACACTTTGTTGAAATTGCCCAAATGATGTACATTCCCCCAATTTCCAGTTCTTTGTCACCACAGAGAGTTGTGTCTGTTGCTATAGATATTTTAGAATATATAGGTTCTTTTCCTTTTTCCCTGATCACCTTGGGAAACAGACCCAAACAGAAACAATGCCAATAGTGGTATTGCTGGGTCAAAAGGTATATGCAATTTTGTAACTCTTTGGGCATAATTCTAGGGGCCTCTCCAAAATAGTTGGATCAATTCACACTTCTACCAAATGCTGTATTAATGTCCGAGTTCTTCCACATCCCATCTAATACTTGTCATTTTCCCTTTGTTACATTTTATTTTCTGAACTATCCCCTTCCCTTCCCACCCCACAAAAGGCCATTATTTCACAGACACACACACACACACACACACACAGACACACAACCATACTATGCATACTTCTATTTATCAGTTCTTTGTCTGAAGATCAATGACATCTTCCTTCTTAGATCCTTTATCATACTCAAAAAACTTAGTTGTTTAGTTATCTTTCAAGGGGTGGCTAGGTGGTACAGTGAATAGAGCACCAGCCCTGGAGGCAGGAGGACCTGAGTTCAAACCCAGCCTCAGACACTTAACACAAAAACACTTGGGCAAGTCACTTAACCCCAATTACCCTAAAAAAAAAAAAGTATAGTTATTCTTCGAACAAGATTGCTATTAATATATACAACATTCTCTTGGATCTGCCCACTTCATTTTTCATCAATTCATAGGAGTCTTTCCATGTTTTTTTCTAAAATCAACCAGCTCACCATTTCTAACCTCTATCATAAACTCTAAGGTGGAATGGTAACTTTATCCCAGGATTGAGAGCATTTCCATGCCAGCAACAAACTATTTTTCCATTGGTAAGATCAGATAAAGAACAGAATTTCCCCTCATTGGTTCTTTCATCTTTTTTTAATTTTCCTTTTTTGGAGGGGATAGGCAAGGCAATTGGGATTAAGTGACTTGCCCAAGGTCACACAACTAGTAAGTGTCAAGTGTCTAAGGCCAGATTTGAACTCAGGTCCTCTTGACTCCAGGGCCAGTGCTCTATTCACTGCACCACCTAGCTGCCCCTTCCCTTTCATCTTTAGAAGAAAGAAATTACTAAGCAAATCAAGAAATGACTAGAAGTCCTATTTTGAGTGATCTCCTATAGATTTTTAGCTGTCCCATCTCTACTATTATATTATGCCTCTGTGACAGGCTTGTGATCTACCCCCCAAACTCTTCATTTGTTTTTTTTTCTTTCTGTTCAGTCTGAATGTCGTATATATTCCAAAGGCATTACTGCTTCTATTTTTGTCTCTACTTCTGCCAACCACTATCCACCATGCTTCTTACCCTTCCTGGTTCCTGGATTTCCTAAGATAAATATACCAATGCTATCCTGACTGCAAATCCAGTGCTCTTTTTGGTTTTCAATTCAATAAAAGACATTAATTAAGTTTCTATGTGAAAAGCAATGTGCTAGACCTTGGAGAAGATAGAAAGTTCAGATGAGATATTTCCCATCCTCATGGAACTTATAAGATTTGCAAGGGGAAAAAAACATTTATAGATATGACAAGCAACAATACATGATAAGTTCATCAGAGATGTATTTTTTTAAAAAGTGATATGTAAGGTGTAGGGGTAAAGGCTAACAGAATGGATAAGAATGCAAACACTTGAAGAGGGTCAATTGTGAGCACAGGGAAGGTAGAGAGCAAAACTCAGAACTTGTTCGAAAGACTGACAGCAATTTAATTTGACTTAAGGATAGAGTGTGTAAAAAAATAATAGGAGAAAAGGCTGGCAAGGGAGGGTGGAACCATATTATAGAAGAGTTTGAATGTTAGGCAAGAGTTTGGTTTTATTTGGTAATATAGAGACACTATTTTCAATGACATAAAGAAATATTTTTTCTCTTTTTTTGTCTTTATTAATTTGTTTGTTTACTTTTAGTTTACAAGATTCAATTCCACAATTCCTTGAGTTTCAAATTTTCTTTCCCTCCCTCCCTTACTCCCCCATGACAGCACATAATCAAGTATAGGATCTGCAAATACTTTCACATTAGACATTAGTCAGGTTACAAAGGCTGATTGTACCAGATGGAATGAAAAATAGTAAAGAGGAAATGAAACCAAACAAGAAAAAGAAAAAGATCAATTAGTTTGCTTCAATCAGGATTCAAACTCAGTTCTTTCTAGTTCTTTCTCTGGATGTAGACATCTCTCTCCATCATGGGATTTGGGGATTGACTTATATCACTGCATTGCTGAGAAAAGTCCAGTCTATCATAGTTGGTCATCACACATATGTTGTGTCTGTGATTGTGTACAAATTTCTCCTGGTTCTACTCTTCTCACTCAGCATCAGTTTATATAAGCCTCTCCAGGTAAATATGAAGTCCATCTGTTCCTTGTTTCTTATAGCATAATAGAATTCCATTACATGCATATACCACAACTTGTTCAGCCATTCCCCAATTGATGGGCACCCCCTTAATTTCCAATTCTTGGCCACCACAAAAAGACCTGCTATTTTTGTACATAATGGGTGACACTAATTATTTTAATAAATCTGTAACTTTAATAAATGTACCAAAAGAAAAATAATAATTCTTACTCAAGAAGTTTATCTACTAATAATACAGATAGGAGTTATACACAAATAAATATGATACAAAGTAGAATGAGATAGCAGAAAAGGAAAAAAAATCAAGAAAAAATGCTCCAGGAAAATTTGAGAAGCTCTTTCTTGTTGGTCATAAGATGTAAGGATGATTCTCTGAGATCAAGAGGTTGCTGGGAGGAGTCCTATCACCCCTGCCCAAACTGAGCTAATCTAAGAGTATATAGCCCCCTAAGGATACCTACCTCCATCTTCTGTCCTTTGACACTAAGCCTTGTAAGATCTTCTCAGGGACTGAGGGAGTAGAGGAGAGGAGTGTGCCAATTTGGGGGATGTACTTGAACTTCAGAAGTTATTGCTATATTTTCTTAGTAAATATCTCTTTGTAAAAACTTAAGCAGGTGGGGGGGGAAGGGAGGGCCAAGGAGGAGAGAACACATTTAGCTATGTGTAGCAGCAAGCACCCCAGCATCCCCAGAGTGGCTGCCAACACAGGTTGTTAGATCTGCTTTTCAAAAGGAAAGCAACTCAAAATCGGTTAACAAGCTTACTTTAATCAAACAAACATATATTACCTAGTTCAGGGGGAAAAGGTCAGCACCCTGAACTTCAGAATACAGACAGATCAAATAGACAGGCTTCCAAACTGTCCAACCATTATCAGTATCAAAATCACAAGTTACCAGAGAGGGAAGCATCAACATCTGGGTTTTCAAAGGGGGGGGGGGGGACTCTCAACAGCTGCCCAGAGTCTCACCTGGTCAAATCACACTACACTTCTCAAAGTGAGCCCCAAAACAAAGTCTTTCATTAGGGTTTATATAGCCTTCTCCTGGCTCAGAGAATGTAACAACCTTCTTGACCCACTGCCCAATCACACAGCATCAAGGTGTGGTCATTCCTAAAAACCAAGCCTCCTACCACAGGCTCCATGTGACCACATTCAGCCTATTAGGAGGCAGAGCATATTTTCAAATCAAGGAAGGTTTTCAGAATCTCTCTCTCTCTCTCTTTTTTTTTTTAAAGTAATTGGGGTTAAGTAACTTGCTCAAGGTTACATGGCTAGTCAGTATTTATGTGTGGGTGCTCATTTTCTGAGGCCGGTTTCGATCTCAGGTCATCCCAACTCCGAGGCCCGGTGCTCTTACTAGCCGCCCCTTCAGAGTCTCTTAAAGCCAATCAAAGTCTCTTGGCCTGGGGGCAGGGAAGATCTTTAAATCTGCATTTCCATTACACTATGGGACACAGGAAGAGGACTCAGATAGCTTCACAGCAGTATTTAGCAGAAGTTTGGCCTAGAAAGAAGAGAAGATTTGCAAAGGCAGAGATGAAGGAATTTGTTCCAGGTATAAAGGGATAGTGAGATAGAAATAATCAGACATTACAAAGCTAGAATGGGTAGGACTTAGCAAGTGATTGGATGTGGATGGAAGGAGAAGGGAGAGGGAAGACCTGAAGATAATTACAAAGTTTTAGACCTTGGAAAGCTCTAAAGTTATTGGAATGATGGTACCATAGATAAAAATAAGGAAATTGGTAAAAGAGGTAGGTTTAAGGATGAAAACCAGTTTTGGACAGGAGTAGATTGAGGTGTTAGTGGGGATGTTTAGATAGTATTTATAGTTACTATCTATATAAAGCTTTAAAGTTTGTAAAGTCTAAGAATGGCATTCACAATTCTCCCAATTCTTTTATGTATGTAATTGTTATGATTTATTTTCCTGATTCTAACATCCAACAAAACTGTTGATCCTACAAGTCCTACAGTCAGAAGAAGGTTCCCTTTGGACATTATTGGTCAATCTAAAAGTCTCCAAGCAGATATCTCTCTTGTGCCAGGCTTTAGAGAGTGAACAGTCTTTTAGTTCAGATTCAATGTTGGGATGAAACAAGGTACTGGGAAGTCATTAAAGAGTTAACAGTAGCAGGTTTCATTTGTGCTACTTGGAAAGACCTTAGCTTAAAAAGTCCAAGGTCTCCCACTACATCCAGAGCCATCTCCAGTCATCCTGACTTGCCACTGAATCCAGATGGTTCCAGAGGAGAGAACAAGGCTGGTTGACTTTGCATAGCCCTGCCTCATTTAAATCCAATTCACCTGCATGCCATGACATTAACTTCCTGAAGTCAAGGTCCTCTTTGAGAACAAAGGACAAACAAAAGTAAAAGATTTAAATCTCATTTTAACCTCACAAACCAGGGAGGGAGTGAGGTGCTATTAATATTTCCATCTTACAAATGAGGAAACTAAAGCAGTCAGATGTTAAGTAATTTGCTCAGGGTCACAGAACCAGTAAATGTCTAAGGTGGGCTTTGAACTCAGGTCTTGCCAACTCCAGGTGCAAAGGTTTATCCACTG
This sequence comes from Gymnobelideus leadbeateri, assembly GCA_011680675.1. Classification (NCBI taxonomy): domain Eukaryota; kingdom Metazoa; phylum Chordata; class Mammalia; order Diprotodontia; family Petauridae; genus Gymnobelideus; species Gymnobelideus leadbeateri. The sequence continues at coordinate 180,493 of WOXC01002186.1, read as the reverse complement.
TACCACCTAGCAAAAGATGTCTAGCAGGCTGCTAGAAGTGCAGGGAAAGGCTGAAGCTATGCATACGGATTTGGGAATTATTTGTATAGTGTGATATCTGAAGTTGTGGGGGTGAATGAAAGGTATTTATAAAAGTTGAACTAATAGGTATTTGTAAACCCTATATCAGATTGCATAATGCCATGGGAGGCAGGGGGGAGAAGGTGAGGAGAGGGAGGGGGAGAAAATTTGGAACTCAAGGGATTGTGGAACTGAATGTTGTAAACTAAAAATAAATAAAGAAATCTTTAAAAATAAATAAATAAGATTTCCTGTTATAGAATTGTTTTATCACATAAATTAAAAATAAAATAAACATTTTAAAATGTTTTAAGTTAAACTTCTAAAATCATCTTTTCCTATTAATTGACATATTTTACAAGTATCTGCAACATATATCTGGGAGGTATCTGTGGTATGTCAAAAAGAATGCTATACATGAGTTAGAAGACTGGTCTGGTTCTAACATGTAAGACCAGTTACTGGAATAGTCACTCAAGTTCTCTTGGCCAACAGTGGCTAAACTGTGTAGGAAAAAGAGCACTAAACTGGAGTCATGGGTATTAGCAGTGTGGCCTCAGGCAACTTAATTTCTCTGAGCCTCAGTTTCTTTATATTTAAAATAGTGTTAACACTTCCAGGTCACATGAGCTATCTTATTAGATGTAGGATTAGACATTTTTCCTAATCCCTATGATCTTTCATGTCACTCCAAAACAGAAATTAAATGCCAAAGATAAAGCAACTTCAGCTGTCTCAATAGTCTAGGATAACCAGACTCCAAAAGCAGGCTAAAAAAAATATCCCCTGAGGGGCGGCTAGGTGGCGCAGTGAGTAGAGCGTCAGCCCTGGAGTCAGAAGGACCTGAGTTCAGATCTGGCCTCAGACACTTAATGCACACACAAAAATCTAGCCGTGTGACCTTGGGCAAGTTACTTAACCCCAACTGCCCTCCAAAAAGCAAAAAAAAAAAAAAGAAACATGTCCACTATGTAAGCAAAAGACAGGATGCAGAGAGACAACCTCGGATCAGAAGTTTCCCAGGAGATCATGACAGGGCAGAAAAAAACAACAAAACCCTTAACACCATAATAAAAGGAATACTAGAAGAGGAATCGCTAAGAGCTTCTTAACATAAAAAATGAAAATCTAATGGAAAGAATTCACAGATCAGGGGCGGCTAGGTGGCGCAGTGAGTAAGAGCGCCGGCCTCAGAGTTGGGATGACCCGAGATCAAATCCGGCCTCAGAAAATGAGCACCCACACATAAAATAATGACTAGCCGTGTAACCTTGAGCAAGTTACTTAACCCCAATTGCTTTAAAAAAAAAAAAAGAATTCACAGATCACCACCAGGAGAAAACTCAAGGCTGCAAACTCCAAGACACATAGTGGCTAAATTTAACAATTCAAATCAGAAACAACTTTTGCAAGCAATCAGGAGAAAGATCTTCAAATACAAAGGAAAACATTGGAAAAATGCAAGACTATTCTGTACCCAAAAGACAATGGAGAAAGAAATGGAATAGTGTGCTCCAAAGAAAAATGGAGCTTAAAAATGAAGCCCAGATGAGCTACCCTGAAAATCTGAGCTTAACCATACATGAAAAAATATTGACATTCAATAATAAAGAAGGGTTTGAAACATTTTTAGAAAGAAAATCAGAACTTGAGATTGTTTCTTGAACACCCCAAACAACAAAAATTCAGGAAGAGTTAATAAATACAGCAAATAAGGACAGCAACATCAACGGAATGACAATACAGAGACCAGTAAGAAACTTCTTTGTAAATGTACATAAGGAGACAGGGATAAAGGCAGAAATTTGGTAAAGGAAACAATGATGATGCAGACAGGGACATTATGGGCACAACTTGGTGACATCCTGCCTACAGGTGAATCAATGTCTTTTTGTGGAACTACAACATGGAAGGATACAAAAAAGGGAAGCAGGGAGAAGAGTAGGGGGAAAGAGAAGAGTGTGTAAGGGGAAAGTGACCTGTATGATGTGACAGAAAAAAAAGAGCCTATAGGGGAGTGAGTAGGAAGGGGGAAAGATTAGAAGGAGTAGGGGTAAGGAAAGAGGCCTAACTTTGGTGGTAGGATGGTGTTCCACTGATGAATGTCTCTGTGTAAAGAGAGACAGGAATAAGGACCTTACACTGGGTATGACCTGGGAAATTTGATGCCTGAAAAGTTTACTCTTTCTATGTTAGGAGGGAAGGAGTCAGAACTCCTAGGGCACAACTGACACCTGGGGGAGTGGGAGAACTTGGGTTAAGAGTAGAGATTTTAAAGGCAAATGAGGTGGTAGGGGAAGTATCTGGCGAAGAGTAAAGATCAGTGGTGGCCTGCAAAATCAAGAATGTAATGGGGGAGGGACCTTACAATGCCTCAGTGTCTTCTCAGACTCTTGAAATAATTAGCATTGTTCTGGGAATACAGCACAAGTAAAAAGGAAATCCACCCAAAAAGTCTTACAAGGCAGTGACAGAAAGCTCCTAGAGGGGAGAGCCTAGAATAGATATCTTGAAAGCTTTAATTAGTTGAGGAATACAGAGAAGAGAGACTAGATAATTATAGGAATCATGAATCAAAGAATAAGGGTCCAGAGAAGACAGAAAGAGAGAATGAATAATGAAGAGAGTGAAAGAAATCCTTTCTGAAAAGGGGCACAAAAATGAAATTAAGAAAACTAATGAGGGATGGCTAGGTGGCGCAATGAGTAGAGCACTGGCCCTGGAGTCAGAAGGACCTGAGTTCAGATCTGGCCTCAGACACTTAACACACACAAACAAAAACCTAGCTGTGTGACCTTGGGCAAGTTACTTAACCCCAATTGCCCTCCAAAAAGAAAAAGAAAAAAAAAGAAAAGAAAGAAAGAAAACTAATGAACTGGATTAGTTGAAGGGGAGGAGAGGAAAGGAGACTATACTTGTCCAACTAAAATGGAAAAAGGGTAGGAAGAACTAAATAACCAGATAAAAGTAGGAAAGAAAAAAGCACCACTAAAGAAAACCCAGAGGGAAAGGGGCAATGAGTTGGAGAGAGGATTGGGGCTAAGGAAAAGAAAGTCAGTGGGAATAGGGTCACCTTAAAAGAAAAGATTTAACCCAGAGTAACTGAAAATATACAGTACTGTGTTTATAGCAAAAGAGGGGGGAAATCACAACTTGAAAAAAATCCACTATTATAGACAAATGGAGGAAAATATAAACCTAACTCTCAATAACTTTTCATGTGAATGAATTAAACAATCCAATAAAATGAAAATGAGTGACAGATTGGCTAAGAAAACAAAATTATATAATCTCTTGCTTACAAGAAATACAAAGACATACACACAAAATAAAACTGGGGGGAGGGGGGATTTACTATGCATCAAGTGAATACAAAAAAAGTGGGAGTTGGAAGTATTCTATGTGACAGGACAAAAACAAATATTCCAAAAAATAAAAATAATCTAGGAAACTACATTATGCTGAAAGGAACCATAGACAAGAAACCAAAATCATCAATAAACTTAAATGTTCCGAATGCATTAGCATCCAAATTCATAAAGGAAACATCTGAGCTACAAGAAAACAAGCATAATAATATAACAATGACAGGGGAATTTAATATCCCCTTCTCAGTTATGGATAAGCCTACCAGATAAACAAAAGAGAAAATATGAGCTGAACAAATTGCTGGAGAAACTAGAGTTAAAAAACTTATAATGTCTTCTAAATGGGACAGTAAAAGAAGACACATATTTCTTAGCACCACATGAAATCTTTACAAATTTGCCCTAGTACTAAGGCACAAAGATATTACAAACACATGGAAAAAGAATAAATATATCCTTTACAAAGCATAGGAATAAAGAAAAACTGTCTTAGGGATCCTAAAATAAGGTTAACAACATTTGCACTACCTTCATAACAGTGTTGTTGTGTATAGAAATATATTTAAAATGATTGTAAATGTACAGTCTGTGTCTGATTGCTTGCCATCTTGAGGAGAGGGAGGGAAGGAGAAAAAAATTTGAAACTCAAAATCTAATAAAAGTGAATGCTGAGAAAAAGAAAAGAATTTAAAGTGAATATTGAAAACTATCTTTATATGTAATTGGAAAAAATAAAATACTATTAAGTGGAAAAAACAATGTTGTAAAGAAAGTTCTTTGTAAATCTGAAAATGCTAATATTATTTAAGGATGGGGTTAAGACTAATGCTCTCTAAAAATTCTATCTAGATGATATCTATGCTCAATGTGGGTTCTTGAAGACTATCAGTGAAACCCAAGCTTTAGCAGGCACTATTAATCTGGAAAGATTTTAAGTGTGGGGTCAGCAATGGACTATATCTTTTATCCAAGGACAAACACAGCTAAGTGCCAAGATATTCATCACTAGAAGGCTGGCCACTGGTTAACATTTTTGGTCAGAGCAATTTTAAAATCAATCATCAAGCAAGCAATAAGAATTGTATTTATTAAGTGTCTATTGTGTCATTGTGCTAAGGTGTTAGGAATACAAAGACAAAAGCAACAAAAAGCCTGACCTCAAGGAGTTTACAATCTATTAGAGAAGACAGCCATCACACAAATACACACACACACAGATATGAGGTGACTTTGGGACAAGGGGGAATCAGAGAAAGCCTCATGTAGAAGTCAGGTCATGAGCTGGGTTGAAGAATAGAAATCTTGGCTGGAGATGAGAGGAAAATACAATTCCAAGCATAGGGGCCACTGAGGCAGCTGATAGTGCAGTAGATAGAGCTGGAAGTGGACGTGGGAAGACCTAAGTTCAAATTTGGCCTCAGACACTTATAATAAGCTTGTGTGATCTTGAGCAAGTCACTTAACCTCTGTTTACTCCAATTTCTCCAAATGCAAAATGGGGATAATAATAGCACCTACAGTGCCAGGCTGTTGAGAGAATCAATAAGAATGTTTGTTAAAGGGCTTAGCACAGTGCCTGGCACATAAAAGGTTCTATACAAATGTTTATTTCTTCTTCTTCCGTATTTTCCCAGAACACAGACATGCATATAGGAAAGTGCATTCCCTCTCCCTCAGTAAAGCCAATTAGACTGGACCTCAGGGAGCTTTAAGGTAGCATTAAGTTACACATAACTTGTAATAATAAGTTTAGAAAGCTGGGCTGATAGCAGCTTATAAAGGGCTTTAAATACTAAACAGGAGTTTATATTTGATCTTAGAGGTAGTAGGGAGTCACTGGAGTTTACTGAGTAGGGGAATGACATGTTTAGACCTGAGCTTCAGAAAGATTGATATGGAAACTGTGTGAAGGATGAATTGGAACAGAAATGTACTTAGACTACTATCTATGTTCAAGCCTGAGTTAGACTATCTCCATTGGTGGAGATGATGATGACTGGATTCTACCTGCTTGCCCAAAAGACCAAGTTGCAGAAGAGTTTAGGAAGAGAAAATAATTTTTCTTCTTGCTTAGATAATAGGCACACTGGGCTCCAGACCCTCTTTGGGGAAAAAATAAGATGGAAAGAAACATGTCCCTGATTTCAGCTCACCTCTCTGAAGATTCACACTAGGCAATTTTCACATGAGTTAGATTGAGGACTTTCTCATTTAAGCTGAGATAACTCCCAGTGAGAGAGTTCTTTCACTCTGTATATTGTCCAGTAGATTCAAATCTGCATATTTTCTCTGATTTTTGTTTACTATCTGCTTGGATAAATGTGTTTACTTGTTATTCACTATACATGATATATGATATACATATTCAGAATTTGGTAGAAAAGGGTAGAGCCTTAGAATATAAACTTGGAGAACTCTTTCCTCTTTAAAGGATAGTGATGCAGAAAAGCAACTTGAATCCAAGAAAAAAAACCACTTCCCCTAGAGCAGCAATATTTAGGTGGACAGACAGACATAATTCTAAGTCTGGTACCACCTCTCTGAGGAAGGGATCCAGTTTCCTGGATACCCCTCCAGGAATGAATCAAAATATCCATTGGGAAAAAATATATATCCATTGGAGAGAAGTGGAAGCAATTCCTGAGATTCATGCCTCTCCACAAGCCAAATTTGGACAAATCCATTCAACAATGCATGCTCAACACACACATTACGTTAGCATGAACAGAAAGAGTATGCAAACCAAAAAACCCTTAGATGTTTGAAATTTTGATGTAAACATAATTCATTCTATAGGTATTCAAGCACAAAATAGCTTTTTGATTCAGACTCATGAGTCCATCTATTGCCATGGAGAGCTGTCACCATAATACATAATATATCAGAAGATGACCTGTAACTTACAGTCTTAGAAAAGACTGAGCTCTGAGAGGTAGAATGACTTTATTATAATCACAATATGATCAGTTCCCAGACTTGATCTTTCTAACCCCAAGGCCAGCATTTGATGTCTTACATTACCCTACCTCAAAAATCATGCCTCGAATGCTATCTCCTAACTTTCTGGACTTTAAAATCATGCCTAAATTATTATCTTATCCTGGAACTTCCCTCTGTCCTGAGGCCTCTTCAGTCTGGAACAACCAACTATCCTGAATCTTTCTCATCCTGGAATATCTTCAAAACCCTTTTCCTATTGGTGAGTTCTTTCTAGGGACTCCATTTGTGGAAAGACTCAGGCTGGTTAATTTTCATTCCCTTCCAAGCTCCACTTCTGACTTTGTGTACTTCAAAACCATCATCATGCACAGGGTATCTTTATCCTCCCTCCCACTACCTATTTTTCAGCTCCTTTTTTCCCATTAAAATGTAAGCTCCTGGGGCTGCTAGGTGGGGCAGTGAATAGAGCACTGGCCCTGGAGTCAGGAGGACCTAAGTTCAAATCCAGCCTCAGACACTTAACACTTAAGCTGTGTGACCTTGGGCAAGTCACTTAACCCCAATTTTCCTGCCCTGCCCTCCCCCCTCCACAAAGAAAAAAAAAAGAATGTAAGCTCCTGGAGGACAAATATTGTCTTTCTTTTTTTATTATATTTGAATCCCTAGTATTTAGGATAGTGCTTGGCACATAGTTAAGTGCCTTCCCTTGCTTTGCCTTAACTCTACTGCCTTTTATGATTCTCATATATAAAAATATTTCAATCTTAAACCAAAGTTATGACCAAATCTCATACACTCTCAAAGCTTTACAATTAATTTTAGTTTCCTTTTTCTTACATTACAATCAGATGACTCTATAATTAGACCAAATGTTCTGCAACTTCAAGTATGACCTAAGTGTTAACTTAAAAACTGACAAACTAGCGGGGGGAATTATCTAGACATATTCTCTTTCTGTCTCTCTTTCTCTCTCCTCTCATCCCCCCCATATACACACATTTGTAATTCCATAAACTTCCTCTCCTAATGCAAATCTGCAAATGTTCTACAATAGTTGCAGAACTTATTGTCTTAAAGGATTGCCTGGGTTAATTTAGAGATTAAGTGATTTATGCAGGCCAACACAGGAAGCGTGTGAAACTGGTAAAGTTTGAAATCAAGTGTCCCTAACCACTAAGGCTAGCTCTCTATCCACTATACCACAGCTTCCTCTCTTGATATATGAATACAGATAAATACATATACATTCATACACTTTTAGTTTTGAGAAATGCTTAATATAGCAGAGTTAGAACCAAAGTTGAGCATTCATGAGGAATCATTTATCAGATAACTGGAATACAAGAATTTAGATGGGCAAATTCCAAAGAACTACATTTTACTATCAACTACATACTTAGAAATAATTTTACTTTACTAGACCTTTAAGAAAAACAAAAACAAAATCATTTGCCCATGTTCTACTATAATATGTTTGACACAACTTCAGCAATTTCAAGTGCTGAAGGCCTTCTTTGATTTCTCCCCACATCAAAAGTATACCAAGAAGAGAACTGGAACTATCTACCTATCATCCCTTAACCTTGCTATATGACTAGCTCACCTTCTCTCAGTGAAAGTAGCAAAACGTAGATTAAAAAAAGAAAAGAGAAGTGTGAGATCAACACAAATAAGTATACTAAAATTATGTCTAGTGCAACTATGTAATTAACTGTGAAACTAAAGAAAATATTATAACTAGGTTGAAGTTTCATAGTCCCAAAGGAGATAAAAAAATAAAACAAGACACTGCACCTAATCTCCTATAATGTTAATGGGATTTGAAGATCTTCCATGCCCCTTGTATTGGCAAGCTAACAGGTACTTAGCACTTAGTTTCAGGTTCATAGTTGTGTCAAGTAGTAAGACCCAGAACTTGTGAATCCCACAGTGGGATGAACTTGCTGATGTAGCAGGAAGGGGAGGGGCAGGGAGGAGTTAATACCATATAGAAGGAGAAGCCCAGGATGGAGAGGAAAGAAATTTTGAGAACAGAACTTGTGGTGGCAGAACTTTTTCTGAGAGCCAGCCAGAACTTCTGCTGAGAACTGGCAGGAAGGAGAATTGCTGGGAACTGGAACTGCTGGGAGCATGCAGCATGAAGGCTAAGCAGCTACTGTGTGGAGAGGAGGATCCTTGCTTGAGGGAATGAGTGAGGAGAGAAGGATCTTTGCCTGAGAGAGACTGTTTTGTTTTGAAGGCTTGGAAATCTGGGTGTTCACTGCATTAACTATGTGTACCAACTTTGTGGCTACTGTAATGACTTTGACTTTCTGGTTTTGGGACTCACCTTTCTGGTATTTGAATAAATGCTTTGGCTCTGTCCTCCATGTGGAGAGCCTGTTACATTTTGTGATTCACAACTACACTAGCATATTTATAGTCACCCTAGGCCTTGTGAATATTGCATTGTTGTGATCATCCTTGTGAATATTGCATTGTCTCCCCAGCTAGAAGAGATTCTTTCCTTTTTGAATCTCCCATATCACTCTATTTGACATGTCATATGCACTTAAAGCACATAATAATGTGTATTCCAGTTTACTCATACACATAGATGTCATCCCTCTCTCCTCTACAATTAGACTGAAGCACCTTCAGGCAAAGGAACATGTCAATTAACTTTTTACAGACTTAGGTAAATTGTCTTATATATAATACACATTCAATTGATGTTTGTTAACATTCTCAGGAAGTTTATAAGCCAGAAGAAGAGCTTTAAAAAAAAAGTAGATAACCATAATCTAAAGGATAATATAAGAGGCAGCTAAGTGGCACAGCTGTTAATTCATTGGGTCTAGAGTCAGGAAAAACTAAGTTCAAATCTGGGCTGAGATACCTAGTAGTTATGTGATTCTGGGAAAGTCACTTACCTGTTTGCCTTAGTCTCCTCAACTATAAAATAGGGATAATGACAGTACCTACTTTACAGAGTTGTTGTGAGGATCAAATAAGTTAATATCTGTCAAGTGCTTAACACAGTACCTGGTACATGCATACTAGGCTCTATATAAATGCTTATTGCCTTCCTTTTATAAGATGGAAAGGGAAAAAAAAACAACTAAAAGAATTTGAGGAAGGCAAAATCACTTCTGCTCAAAGTATTAAGGAAGATCCTGTGAATGACAGTATTGGGTCTTGAAAGATGTAGAGGAAGAAAAAAACTATGACCTTGAGATGAGAAAGCATAGTACACTTAGGTAAGGACTGAGAGGAACAGATTAAATATTGTTATAAAAAATATACTGTACAACATGACTTATGTGAAAATTGTTTCAATATGAATATATACATAGAGCCTACATCAAATTACATGATGTCTTGGTGTGGGAGGAGGGAGAGATGGGGAGAAAATTTGGAATTCAAAATCTTATGGAAGTGAATATTGAAAACTAAAAATAATTTATTTTAAATAAAGTACTATAAACCACTCAGCTAGAAGGGAAAAATGGATAAGTTCTGGGGAAAAAAATTTAAAAATCTGGCACAGAGGTAGGATATAGTAGTGATGGAGTGTTGCAGACAAGCCCCATTTGACTGGCTATAAGGTTAGGAAAGTGAGACCCAACCCCTCTTCCAACTCTCCAACTGGTTGATTACATAGCCCAGGGAGTCAGGCCAGTCTCTTTGAAGACCACTGTCCTAGCCTTTAGTTAAAGGCCCCAAATGAAATATTTTCCATAAATAGTTTATTTAATTTTTTGATAGTTCTAGTTTTCAAAAGTTAGGTAACACTGTGAGATATTACCACTATTTCCAAATGAGGAAACTAAGGGCCAGGGAGAGTTAAATGACTGACCCAAATTAACACAACTAGTAAACAGCAAAGTACAAACTCAAACCTAGGATCTTTGTAATCAAAAGTCCAGGGTTCTATTCACTATATCAAATGATAAACTGGTAAATGTTCATTTTTTTTTTGCTTTTTTTTTTTTTCAGGGCAATTGGGGTTAAGCGACTTGCTTAGTTTGTGTTAAGTGTTTGAGGCCGCATTTGAACCCAGGTCCTCCTGACTCCAGGGCTGGTGCTCTATTCACTGTGCCACCTAGATGCCCTGCTGGTAAATGTTTAAAAACTGGTTCTGTAGAAAAGAATTTAAGCAGGACACACTTTATGGTTTAAACTGCATGATTCACATTTTTTCTATCAAGTTCTCAAGTCCAGACAATTCACATTAAAATTATTAATACTGTAAGATCTCACACCCATAGTTTAAACTCTAAATTAATTTATTATTAAATTCACACAGTCTAAGCAGCTTGAAAATTGTCAAAATAAAGCCCTATTTATTTTTAAAGGTGGGTGGTGTTGATGAAACAAGTATGAGTAATTAAACAGGAAATACAATATTAGCTTCATCTAGGAAGTAGGTGAAACTTGAACAATCTTTCAAATGAGCTCTTTGCATGTCATACCATTGTTAAGCAAGTGTGCAAATGTTTGTGTGTGCGTGCGTGTGTTTCTCTGCTAAAGCTTACCGATGACATTTAAAATACTATTTGTTTTCTAAGTAGATTTATACACTTTCCAGTACCATATGTATAGATCAGCACACCCCCCCCCCCATCACCCTCCCCTGTTTTATGTAATATTACATACTTTGACTTGGAGATTCCACTGCTAAGCATATACCACAAGGAAGACACAGACAAAAGGAAATGTTCCATATAAATTTCAATCTTTATAGTAGCATCCTTTGCGGTAGCAAAGAACTGGAAACAAAGTATATGTCCATTCACTGGAGAACAGCTAAACAAATTGCAGTATGTGAATAGAATGGAATGTTACTATGCTATAAGAAACAAAGAATATGACAGTTACAGAGAAGTATAGGAAGACTTAGGTGAATTGATAATCCAAGAAGTGCCAGGAAAATATATACAATGACTAAAATAATATAAATGGAAAAATCAATCACAAAACAATCTTAACTGAATGCTGCCCACAAAAAAAAGAAATGAGAAGATATTTCCCTCCCATTTGGAATAATTTGGGGAGTCCATGGATATATTAATAATGATAATGTCAGATTTTTTTCTGGCAAAGTAATGGTTTTATTTCTAAATCAAAATAATTTTTTAAGTATCAGATAATAAGAAAATAAGATATTAGTTTTCTTACAAGGCAAACTTTAAAAAAAAACCCTGTAAACATGAAATGAATCAATAAAATCTTGATACCGTTCTTTCTGAAGATTAAAAATTTCTTTCTGAAATTAAAAATGTAAAGAGAAAAAACACAAAGTAATGGTTTTGCTGATTTTTTCTCTTTCTTAATAAGGATTGTCTGGGAGGCAAGGTGAGAAGGAAGGGGAATCTAGGTTTTGTAAAAAAAAAAAGGCATCGATTAAAATCTATTTGTTTTTATTTTTTATCTCCAAAGTTGAAGTATCTTTGAAGATGACTTCTCCATGATGCAGGGGTGGAGAAAGTCATTGGAAACATGATTTCAATCAATCATACTGTTCTAGTCATTACTACTGTAATTTCTTGCTGTAGCTATGGCTATCAAAGTCAAATTTGGAAGATATTTAAGGAAAAAGAGCAACAGAAGAGCTAGAACAGTGGTTAGAGAGTGAATTAGCATTCCCAAAAGTAACAAAACCAACAACCTAGGTCTAATTCAAGTTAACAATGGGTCTGAAGCAGCAAGACTGCAAGATGCAAACTTTTAGCTGTCCCTAGCTAAAAATAAAAGATTACTTTCATATATATATATATATATATATATATACACATATATAGATATAGATACATATATGGATATTTCTCAATCACTTATTCACAAGCATTTATTCACATCATCCCCCTGCTCATTCCTTTTTTCCTCCAGTCTCTGACAATAAGGTGGTCCTTGTTGCTAAAGCCAACCCCCTCTACATGTGAGTTCAATCTCATTGTTTTATCCAGCAGATTCTTCCCTCAATGACCACCCCCTCTCTAATCTTCAATCTCTCTATCAACTAGTTCCTTCCTTATTGCCTTCAGGTATGCCCAAATCCTCAAAAAAATTCTTTAGACCCACCAGTTCTTGGAGCTGTCATCCTATACCTTTCCTCTTTTAAGCCAAACTCCTAGAAAAAAAGTTTTCTAGGTTATATGAACTGATGCAGAGTAAACAGAAGCAAAATAATTGATACCATAATAACAACACTGTAAAGACAAATAATTTCAAAAGACTTTTAAAAACTCTGATCAAGCAATGACCAATCATGATGCCAGAAGACCTGATGAAAAAAAGTGCTCACCTCCTGAGAAGTGGTGGGCTCATGGTGCATATTGAAAAAAAAGTTTTGGACACTACCAATATGATAATTTGCTTTACTGACTATATATTATAAAGGTTTTGTTTTTCTCTATCTTTTTCCAATGGGTGAGGGAGGTGGGAGAGAAAAATTGATTTTTTAACTAAAAAATTAACTCAATTAAAAAAAAAGCCGCCTACTTTTGCTGCCCTCCAATTCCTCTCTTTTTACTCTGTCCTCAACCCTTTGCAATCTGGCTTCCTACCTCATTACTAGACTGAAAGGACTCTTGGAAGTTACCAATGATCTCTTAGTTGATAAATTTGATCATTTTTTTCTCAAAAGTCATACTTCTTGACCTAAATGTTTAAAACACTGATAACCTTTCTGTCCTGATGGATAATTTCTTCTCCATGAATTTTTATGACACTGTTCTTTGCTGGTTATCTTCCTATCAAACTGCTCCTACTCAGTCTCCTTTGCTGGTGCATGCAGATCATATCCCTGTGGATGTTACTCAAGGCTCTGTTACCCTAAGCTCTCAATTCCCATGAATTTAATTGTCATTTTTATTCAGATGACTCACAGATCTATACAAACAGCCCCTATTTCTCCCCAGAGACCAATAAATCCCGCATAACCCATTACCTATTGGATATTTCAAACTAGATGATCTGGAGACATCTTAAATTCAACATATTCGAAACTGAATGAATTCTCTTTCCCCTCCAGACTTCCTCTTTCACAAATGTCCCGGAATTACAATTTTGATATTATTCTTGACTCCTCATTCTCCTTCATCAAATATATCCAATCAGTTTCCAAATCTTGTAGTTTCAACTTCTACATTTCCTGAATTTGAGCCCTTCTCTTTTAGCTCAGGCCTTTACTGCCTTCTCATCTTGATTATTGAAAGAGCCTCCTGATCACTCTAACGGTCTTTAAGATTCTCCTTACTGGGCGGCTAGGTGGCCCAGTGAGTAGAGCGCTGGCCCTGGAGTCAGAAGGACCTGAGTTCCGATCCAGCCTCAGACACTTAACACACACAAACAAAAAAAACCTAGCCGTGTGACCTTGGGCAAGTTACTTAACCCCAACTGCCCTCCAAAAAGCAAAAAAAAAAAAAAAAAGATTCTCCTTACTTAGTCCATGCTTCACACTGCAGCCAGAGTGACTCTACTTAAGGACATGTGAATGACATTCCCCTACTCAATAAACTCCTATGGCTTCTTATTAACTCTAGGATCAAATGTAAACTCCTGTGTTTAGCTTTTAAAATCCTTCACAACTTGAGCCCAACCTATCTTTCCAGCCTCAATGAATTATGCCTTCTAATCTCTCTTTTCCTAGACAAACCATCTCCATTTCTGGGTCTTTGCATTGGCTGTTCTTCATTCCTGAAATGGACTCCCTCCTAACCTGAACCTCACAGAATCTTTCTCCTCCTGTGGGATGTCAATGAACCATTACTTTCTTTTTAAAAAAAAAATTTTTTTCTGGAGTGGTTAGGTGGCACCGTGAATAGAGCACTGGCTCTGGAGTCTGGAGGACCTGAGTTCAAATCCAGTTTCAGATACTTAACACTTACTAGCTGTGTAACCTTGGGCAAGTCACTTAACCCCAATTGCCCTGCCTTCCCCCCTCCAAAAAGAAAAAAAAAAGTTAATATAAAAAAAAAATTCTGAAGTTTGAACCCTAAATAATATGGGAATTTCTACACACATAGAGCAAAAAAAAAGCATCTCTAAAATTGCAGTTCTGTATTCTATAAATAGTTGCTTTTCTCAAGATCCACTTTCTAATGAAGCCTCTTCTGATCCGTTCATCTGCTAGCACTATCCCTCCCTCTCAAGCTACCTTAAATTTAATTGCTTTATATTTATTTTATGTATACTTATATGTCCTTGTTGTCTCCTGGGTTAAAATATAAACTTTCGTGTAGGTATTGGGTTTTTGGTTGTATTTGTATCCTTAACACAGTGATTGCCACATAAAATAAGTACTTAATAAATGCTTGTTGACTGATTCTTCCAGTCCAATCTTCATCATTATAATTGCCAGCTAATTAAAAAAAAAAGAAAAAATAGTTTTTAAAGGAATTTTTAATAGCGCCTCACCTGCTCTAAGATGAGTAAAAACATAAGCTCCTATAATGGTGTTTACTTTTATTACCCTATGTACCTTATTATATAAGGGGCTCTTAACCTAGATTCCATTAAGTTTTTTTTAAAGTATTCTGATAACTATCTCAAAATAATTTCTTTGTAATTCCTATGTATTTTGTTTTATGCAATTAAAAACATTCTGTAAAAGGTCCCAGAGTTTTTTACCAGACTGCTAAAAGAGCTCATGATACAAAAAAAGTTAAGAATCCTTGTCCTAGGTGGTAGCTACTAAATTTTGTTCTGTTAAAACACTTTTTAAAGTCTTCAGTAGCAAGAATCTATAAACAAGCCAATTTAGAAGCATATAAACAAATTCAATGGAATTTTTATAACTGATATTTGGAATCATGGTTTAAAACCAAGTCAACAGGATACAAAAGGACTATTAGGCTCTAATTTAATGTTGATTCTGTATAATTCAACTCCTGATACAGTCAAATCCATAATAGTTATGATATAATGTACTATAAACAAGTGGAGGGAATGTATATTTTTAAAAGCCTCTCTAGATTGTCATATTAACATGGTGGTTAAGTAAGTCAGTATTGTGAAACCCTATGAAATGCTAAAATCACCTAATATTACTAGCTTAAGACCACCCAAATCACAGCTCATTTTTTTCCATTCACTGAAGTGAATTTTCTGCCAAAGTTAGCTTTTACCACCCTATCATTATGTCATTATGTATGCACAGGATCCCAAAGCCACCATTCAAAGAAAGCCCTCAATCACTAGCCAGCTTTATGCTGCCAAACATAGTGGGCATCCTCTTTAACCAAAAAGAACTTGTAAATTTTGACTTTAATTTTCTGAATTGTTAAAAATAAGAAAAATATTAGCATATCAGTTTAAGCTTGAGAAAGAACTTTCTATACAATATCTCATTTGAGCCCCAAATAAACCTGTGATCTTTATTTGATATGGGAAGCAAAATTTTCTTTTTCTTTTTTTTAAACAGTTTTCAGAGGTATAAAGTACTTTTTTGGTCTAAACCTGTGCTTTCATAGGTGTAAAGAAACTCCAGATGAAGATACTCCCATTATTAAAGATTTTCTGCTGGTCTTCAGAGAGTTGTCTGGGAACACTGGTAGATTAAGTGACCTGTCTGGAGTCAAGGTCAATAAGTAGTATGTGCCAGAGAAAGACCTTGAATTTAGGGCTTGCCAACTCCCAGGTGAGCTTTCTATCTACTATGCCACAATTACTGGTACATAAATACAAAGAATTGCTATATGAGACAGATTCATGAAATTCCAACATATTATCAAAAAAATAATAGAATGAATTTAGCCTTTCTAGTTTTATCACATTTTGAAGGGATTAATTCTGAATTAAATTTTATCAGTATATTTTTGTCACATAAGTGTAATAATTTTTTGGAAAACAAGATAGACGTAAATTTAGTTTAATAGTGTTCAAGTTTGTGTTCTGGGATATATATATATAATGACAGATCCTTAAAAGTGTACTTTGGAAGAATTTCACTTTAACAGAACAGTAAAGGGAGGTAATTTGAGAGTTCTTATTAGAAGGTAATGTTAGCATTTCTTAGGATTTCATAAATACTGTAACATTTTTTAGTAATTTCAGTATGACAGTCTGTAAAGACTTTAAA
The DNA here is from genome assembly GCA_011680675.1 of Gymnobelideus leadbeateri. Taxonomy (NCBI): domain Eukaryota; kingdom Metazoa; phylum Chordata; class Mammalia; order Diprotodontia; family Petauridae; genus Gymnobelideus; species Gymnobelideus leadbeateri. Next base: position 164,062 of record WOXC01002186.1, on the reverse strand, counting down.
AATGTAAATATATACTATGTTCATTTACCTGTGAAACAGGTGCCAAAGGTAACATTAGCCCCATTTCATAAATGAGGAAACTGAGGTTCAGAGAGGTGAAGTGATTTGCCCATATTCATGGAGCTAATATGAATAGGTGCCATTGTTTGCACTCAGGCTTCTGAAGGTCTAACACTCTATTCACTAAGTTCCCTAAATCTAAAACATGTTCACATATGGCTGCTGATAAAAGAAGGCACTTTAAAACAATGTGTCACACTTATGAATGCTTGTATTTTATCTTTATAAAAGCCATCTTGGCTGTTATTCCACAAAAAGTATGATTTCTACTTTTGTTACTTTGCTTTAATAACTCATGAATTTGTTTCTTTTTTTCCATTAGCTACTCAAGTACAGAGTGGTGCTAGTATAGGTATTTTTTTCTTTTCTTCCCATTGACACTATTAGGATACTCTGTATAAATGGAACTGAATAATTTAAGTTGAATGAGTCAGTCTTATAAACAGGTAAAATGAGAAAATATAATTATTTCCTCTTACTATAATAATAGTTGATTTGCACAGGGAATTTAAATTTTGTAGTGGATGAGCCATGAGCCCCACAACAACACAGTGCAATACTCCAGGTATCCTCCATTTTGCAGATAAAATGCTCAATCAATAACCATTTATTAAGCACTAGTATATATATATATATATATATATATATATATATATATATATAGACTATCAGCATACCATGCTGCCTCATATATATTTTCCAATTAATTTTTCCCCAGCTATCCTGTCCAAGTACCCAGCAGAATAAAATGGGGAAAACACAGGGCAAATGGAATTATTTTATCAGCTTTCTTCTCTTCAGTTGCCACTTTAATACTAGTCACTTCTGATAAATATCTAATTCCTAAAATTATATGTCTACCCAAAAACTCACTGTATTTTCTCTTCCACCATTACAGTGCAAATTCAAATTATTGGTCTCCTCATAGTCATTTTCAATATGTTCCCTACCTTCACCCCATTTTTCTTCAGATTGATTAGAAAAATGGAGTGTGTGGAGGAAAAAGAGAAAAGGAGAAAGAGTGATCAAAAGATATAATACTTTAAAAGTAGTAAATTACATTTCTCCTAACTAGGCAAGTTCAAATATTTTGATTCCCTGTTACAAAAGGTGTATCTGTAAACATAAGAAGTAAATCTGAAGACACCAGTAAGTTTTTATAATTAATGAATTCTCTTCCTCTGAGGTTTCCGTTTGCTTGTTTCTTCAGCAAAGAAATGATTATGTAAAAACCGTTATGCCACTATGCACTAGGCTTCTGTAAAAACTTTAACCGTGGTTTATTTTGCCCTGGAGATTTCGGAGCCCCATACTATGCTTCCTGGACCTTTCCCCCTCAAAATGCTTCAAAACCTTATTTAATAAGATGTTAAGTGAGGTACTTAGTACTTGGTTCGAGAGAATTGCCTCGACCTAATTCACGGTATTTTAATTCTAACTTGCAAATAGCACTCAGGTCAGATAGGGCACAATCTTTTCTTTAGCTTCTGTCCCATCTAAAACCTTTTGAGAAAGTCATATCTACTGCCCCCAGCTTCTCTAGTACAGATGTAACATGGACAGCAGCCCTTTGCCTCCAGAAACCATCAGGCCAGCAACTGAGCTTCCAAATGCAAAGCTCTTTTTTCCTCTTCAAAGATGACAGCTAAAAACCCAAAGGTCCCTCCACAGAAAGCAACCAACGGTAACCTGCTCACCTTTCATGCTACCTTTACCAACGTGCTCCCTTTTCCCCATTTCTAGCTATTTCTTCTGGAGGTCGAGATAATTCACCTAAAACATGTGCCTTCTTCGGGTTAAGGACACAAGGTTAGGTCCTTCCTCCGTCTCAAAGTGAAAAAAGTCTCAAGTTTTACTCCTAGGCGATAAACAGCACCTCTCCTCCAGCCCTAAATCTGTCCCTTCCCCAACACACCCAAACCTATTTCGAGACCGGAGCTCTCTTCCCTAGAGCTACTAGAGTTTTCTAAAAGCCCCACACCCTTCTTAAGAGGAAGATCTAGCTTCTGCTCCCAATAATCCCGAATCCGATCTGAAGCATTCTTCCAGCCAAGAGCACCGGCTCTCCCCCCCCCTCCACAGTGTCCCCTCAGGCCGGAGGGGGGTAGAGATGTGAGGACAGCCACTCCTCAACTGTACCCTCCCCACCAGAATAACGCAGCACCTCTGCACCCCTTCTTCCTCCAAGGAAGAGGGGAATCCTCTACCCTGGGAAGCTACAGAACCCCTCAAATCCTCGGACTCCGCCCCTCCCCGCTTCAGAACCTCTCTTCCCAGGCGAGGAAAGCGCCCCCTCCCCTTCTGGGAGGATTCCACGCGCCCCCCTCCCCTCTGTCCACCCCTTTCTCCACCCCCAGCAAGGATTCTTCTACGCCCCTTCCCAAGGCGAGGATTCCACGCCCCCTTTCCTCGGGCCCCGTCCCCACCGGGGTTCACGCCCCCTCCCCCAACACCCTCCAGGTTCCACGCCCCCTCTTCCCCCCTCCCCCGCGAGTGCCCCCCCCTCCCCCCGCCTCACGCGCTAGGACCGAGCCGGGCGCGCCCTCCGCCTGAAGCTGCAGGAGCCCGCACTCACCCACAGCTCGGTGCCCCAGCTCATGGTGCAGGGGGCGGGGAGGGGAGATCCGCGTCCAGCTCCAGTGCTCAGTCCCCAGTCCAAGGCCGCCGCCGCCCCCCTCCCCTCTTCTCCCGCTCTCGCTCAGCTCTAGCTCCGGGTCTCCAGGGCGGGCGACTCCAAACGCCCGAAGCTCCGTTTGTTGTCTTCCTACCGGGCCGCCCCAACCCAGCCCAGCCCGCAACCTCCTCTGCCGACGCCGGCTGCAGGGCGCTCTCTCTCCCAGCCCTTGCCTCCACCTCCTCCCCTCTCGCTGCTCCACAGCAAAATGGCCAGAGGAGCCAACGGCAGCCGCGGCTGCAGCCAGACTCCGCGGGGAGGGCGGGGCAGCACTGACAGCTCGCGCGCTCACTACCTCACGTGCGCGCGCGCGGTCCCTCCGCAGGCTGGAGGGGGGAGGGGGTGGAGAGCGCTAGCCGGGGTCCGGGTGCTCACCACCCCGGGGTCAGGGCGCCACCAGCTGGTAGCGCAGATGCCGGGGAGCAGCCTTTAGTATGCGCCCAGGGGTCCGGAAGGACGCCGAGAAGAGGTGAAGGATCGGAGTAAGAGGACTCCCAAATACATAAATAAAAACAAAATCACTCCTTACTATTAGTAATTGTGCTCTGCCCTGCACAACAGCCACTCGGCCTTTGATGGTATTCTGCAATTATAATTAATAACACTCTGTAAGCGGTAACACTGTTGCACTTAATACTACATTGGATTTAATAACAATCCTTTTTTCCTTGAAGACCTTAATAACAACAGTTTGCCATCATGATAATTTCCACATAGAGAGCAACTTACGAGGCTGGGAAAGCAAGGGAATGTAGACCAGTGGGATTGGCATTATTACAATATTGTCTGCACTGTACTGATACCCGGGGAGCAAGGAGACAGGCCAGGATATAGCACAGAAACTAAACAGCTTCTCCCTGATTACATAGGATATTAGCATGTGAGAAGCTGTGGTTACCTAACCTAGAGATTTTAATATTGAGATCTGAGGTAACTTTCTAAAGTTTTCCACCAAGGAAATGTTTGACGTAAAATTAATTTTATTTATTCAGTATTTCTTACCTTTCCTCTGTAGCTATTGCTTTACTCGAAAAGTATGTATTCTCAGTAACACATTCCCTGCTTCCAAGGATAAACAGTTCCTCTTGTTCTATCTTGCTTAGACCATTCACTGAATGAAAAAGTAATCATTGCCGCAGCAGCTTTTTCTCTTAGCACTTACTTTGCTTGCCCCTCCTGAGCATCCTTTTATGAATCACTGCAAACCCCAAAAGCAGGCCTCACTATGGAAAATATTTCAGTAGATGCTATGCCCTTGTTTATCATCCCCTAACAGAAAGGGTGGAGCTGAAAGCCCTTACAGATAAGCCACTTCCTTTACTGAACACAGAAACAATAAATTTAACCTGTCTGAACTGTTTAGTCTGTCTTATTTCAATTACAAACTCCATTGAATGCTGTCTTGTTCCCATCTTGAAAATATTCTGTGGAGCTGTTCAAGTCACAAAATAACTTCTTGTCTTTTTTGAAAAAAAAAAAAAAAGCAATTCGTGGTTCTGGGATCTTTCTGGAAGTATTCAAACCGGTGTTAAATGTTGTTGTTTTAACTTTCTATCATAGTACCCTTTCTTGTACTGACTCTCTTCATTTCTCTCCAGACTTTGACCCCCTACTCCCCTTTGCTACATTGTCCCCTCCAGGATGCCCTCCCTTTCCAGCACCCCTGTGTGTCTTCTCCAATTATGATGAAAGTCCATGAGAGTAAGGACTAAAAGGTCTCTACTCTAGGGGTCCGTGCTAGGTGCTGAAGGAGATACAAAGCCTGGTTTCTTCCCTCATGAAGATTAAACTCTAATAAAGGAGATAAGACGTTACAAAATAGAATAAGACAAATAAGAGCAGTTGAAAGTACCTCGGGGTGGGGGTGGGGGGGGTCATTTCCAAGGGGAGGACAATGAGTACTTGGAGAAAATTACATTTGACCTGGGTTTGGAAAGATGGGTACTATTTATTTTTTCTTTTTGGAGGGCAATTGGGGTTAAGTAACTTGCCCAAGGTCACACGGCTAGGTTTTTTTTTGTTTGTGTGTGTTAAGTGTCTGAGGCCGGATCCAAACTCAGGTCCTTCTGACTCCAGGGCCGGTGCTCTACTCACTGTGCCACCTAGCCGCCCCAAGGATGGGTAGTATTTCAACAGACAGTAATGAAAGGAAGGCATTCTAGACACAGGAAATGGAATGAGCAAGGTCAGGTTGGTGCTAGCATTTGAGAAAACCTGAATAAATCAGTCTGGCTGGAGTATAGAGTATTTGACATAGGCTGGTACACATGGACCACAGCCAAGGGAAAAGTTTGAGGAGATGGGATTTCAGACATCTCCACTGGCTAGTCTGCTAAAACCTGAAAATGGCCAAAGAAATGCAGATTATCTGACAAGCTCATGTTTGATTGATCATCTAAAGATTACATTCACAATAGTTCTCAGACTTCAGTCATATGCAAAAATCTAAATCTTTTCTGAATTCTTGGAAACTGCCATCTTAATAAGAATGACTAGTTGTTGAAATAATGCTATTAAGGTTAAATAACCTGTTGACATAAAGGGGAGAGAGAAGGGGAGGGAGAAAGAGAGAGAGAGAGAGAGAGAGAGAGAGAGAGAGAGAGAGAGAGAGAGAGAGAGAGAGAGAGAAAGGAGGAAAAGGAAAGAGCCCCACCAAAACTCAACTGGAGACCTTTTGACATATAATCCTTTTTAGATAAGTAATCAAGTCAATGAGTTATAATGAATGAGGAACATGATAGAATTTTATAGGTGATATGTCAATTATATAAAAAAAAATATCTTTTAACTTCTTTGTCTTAATTGGAACATTATTCACAACATAAAAGCAGCCTGATAGACTTAGAAACTGTTTCATCATTCATGAAACAAATTAACCAAAGAAGTTAAAACCAGATACAATCATTGGACACTTAGTAGGCACTTAATAAATGTTGATTGACAATAAAACAGGGAAAAGATATAATGCTATTTAATATTGACATAAAACCTTTATTTATTTGTTTTTACTGGACCTGTGATTACTTCCAGTGAGGAAACACCCTCAGTTGATGTAATTTATAGTGTTCAGAACAGCTTAGGCATTAATGAGTTTTAAGTGACCAGGGCCACACCCTCAAATATTTCAAAATCAGGACTTAAACCTAGGTTTTCATCCTAGGCCAACTCTTTGAACACCATACAACTCCCAAGCTTCTTCTCATAATAAATATTAGGAAAACTGTACCCACATTGTTGCACTTCATTCAGAAATAAAAATCAAGTTAATCTTAATATTCTGTTTTGGATCAATTACAAGTGATTTGTAACATACAAAACTAATTTTGGGACTGGCTACCATGGGTCAAAACTGTAAAATCAAGCAGAAATCACCTGCTACACAAACCTTTATAAAATCTTCAACTCCATATGGAGAGCACATTTCCAAAAATGAGATCTTGGTGAGTTTATAAAGCAAAGGTCAGTGTATTATTATGATCATGTGGGACACCATTCACATTTTAAAACAATGTTTAATTAATTTGTTTTTAGTGTTTTCTAAATATACCTGCAGCCCTTATAATCATTGTGAATAGAACCCTTCTTTGTAACAGAAAAACTGGCCAAAATAATGATTCAATGACTCTTTGTGACATGTTTCATTATCAGTTCTTCAGGACTATGTTTGGTTATTACTAGGAGTTCAACTTGCTTTTAATGTCCTTTTCATTGTAATTAGTAATTTAGTATTCATTTCATTATTGTAGTCAGTCCAGGTTTCCTTAAAGTTTCAGCCCACCTTCCACCTTTTGTGATAAGTGTTAATCTCTATATTTTAGAGCCTTCCCTCTGAGATTATCTCTAATTTATGCAACATACATCTTATTTGTACATAGCTGTTTGCATGTTGTATTGTATATTGCTCTTTTGGAACTGCTTAACTCAATCTGCATCAGTTTATATAAATTTACACATTACTCAATTCATTTCTTAAGAGTTAAAGAGAGGGGCGGCTAGGTGGCGCCGTCAGTAGAGTGCTGGCCCTGGAGTCAGAAGGACCTGAGTTTGGATCCGGCCTCAGACACTTAATGCATACACAAACAAAAACCTAGCCGTGTGACCTTGGGCAAGTTACTTAACCCCAATTGCCCTCCAAAAAGCAAAAAAAAAAAAAAAGAGTTAAAGAGAGGTGGCTCAGTGAAACTTTAAGTGAGACTTTAACACTTACTAGCCATGTGACCTTGGGAAGTCACTTAACCCCAATTGCCCTGCCTTCCCCCCTTCAAAAAGAAAAAAAAAAAGAGTTAAAGAGAAACAAGAATTGGACTTGTGGTTTCACTAATATAGGGAACTCCCTCCAGTAACAAAGGTCTGATGCACCTTGACCGAAATTTATAATCTTAGAGGGTTGCCTAGGTTCACAAAGTATTTGTATCCAATTTAGAACTTGAACCCAGGCATTCCTGACTCTAAGCCCACTATCTAACTAAAATGCTCCTCAGCTCAATTAACATTACTAATATTCCATTACATCCATCAACCAAGGTTTATCCAGCCAATCTCCAGTTGATAACCATTGTTTCAGGTTCTTTGCTACCACAAAAAGTTATGGATAAATTTAGCATTAATTGGTATTTTTTTTCCTATCTTGAACCTTGGGTATACCTAGTAGGGGTATTTCTGGATCAAAGGGTGTGAGAAATAGAGTCCCTTTGCTTACTCCCAAATTGCTTTGCAGAGGTACTTGAATTAATTCACAGTTCCACCAATAACGTATCAATATGCCTATCTTTACAAAGCCCCTCCATCAATGAATATTTCCATTTTCTGTTTTTTGCTAATTTGCTGAATGTGACCATTAACTTTTTTTTTTTTTGGAGGGCACTTGGGGTTAAGTGACTTGCCCAAAGTCACATGGCTAGTGTGTCAAGCATCTGAGGTCACATTTGAACTCAGGTCCTCCTAATTCCAGGGCTGGTGCTCTATTCACTGCACTACCTAGGCACCCTGCACTAATTTTTTTTTCAAATAAGGATTTAGGAAAAGTAATATAAAAATGATTTAAGAAAAGTGCTTAGGCAATACATACACTAAAAGTAGAACAATATAAGGAAGATCTCTGTGGCCCCTGCAGAAGGATGACATATTCATGGGAAACTGTATGTGCTGGGGCTGCTTATGAAACACTTTTGATTTTTAACTTCATTTATGATCTTAATAGAGAACTAATTTATATTTAGAGAGATTAGCAGACACTTAAAAAGTAGATATTTTTAGGGTTAATGTCCATATTCAAGAATCTTTCTTATTTTATGTGTGAGAATAATCCTTTCAACACTAAGTTTGATACTGTATGACAACTAGTGTTGTTTATTGGTGAGGTAATACTAATGAATTTCTTGGGCTTTTTCTCCCCCTCTTCCAAAATCAGTTTTCAGCATTCATTCCCCCATCTGGTAGCATCAAAACTCTTATGTTTGAGTTACACTGAGAAGTTAAGAAAGTACTAAAGTGAAAAAAAAATCTGTGGGGAAGAACCTAAGTAGGAATTTCATAGTTTGAAAAATCTTAAAAGTTATGACCATTCTTTACACCTGTTAAGCTAGTGGCGATTCTCTAGCTTGTATGCCTTTGAAACTCTGAGCAAACATAAATATCAAGAAAAACCAGATGTGTAGAAGCAAAATAGGTGAAACAGGACAGTCTCTCCGTTCAACCTGTTAGGTAAAGTGTCATACTGAAAAGAGATGGATTACAAATTCATTTCAGACCTAAAAAATTCAAAGTGTTACAGAACCAACATTCCCAGGGTCAATTTGGATAAAGCATTTATTAAGTGCTTAATATGTGTCAGGCACTGTGCTAAGTGCTGAGTATACTAATACTATAAGCAGGTATTACCTGGAAGGTCCTTGTATTCCAAATGAGGAAGACACCAGGTAATTTGGAGTTGGAAAGCTGGAAAGGGAAAGGCTTCTAGAAGTTCCTCTCACTTTATGTTGCTTCCTAACTGTCTTTTCACTGCCTGTCTCCCATGCCTAGAATGTTATCCCTAATTATTTCCCCCTCCTGGTTTTCCTGGTTTCCTTCAAGAATTCAGGTTAAATCTCACCTTCTCAAAGGGGACTTTCCCAGGCTACCCCTAACCCCCACCATTTAGTGCTTTCTCTCAGAGATAAGATCCAGTTTACTATATGTACTTATAATTTTGTATGTTCAAAGTTGTTTGCACATTGCCTCTCCATTTGAATGTCATCTCCTTGAGATCAAGTCGGAGATTGTTTTGTCTTTGTATTTTCATGTAGCATAGCATAGGGTGCACAATTTTAAATATTTGTTGATTTGATTTGACTAGATTTGGTAGGTATGGCAATATGATTTGTAGAGGGCCAAGAAGTGAAAAGAGAGCCTGGATCCTGGAAAGAGAAGACAATACCTCACCAATCAGAGCTCAGGGTGGCTCCCAGGCTTGAGTCCAAGTTTAACTTGAAAGGAGGTGGGAAGAACCAGCTAAGGAACAGAAATCTAGGTTTAGAGATAGCCCAGCTGATTACAGTAGAGATCAATAGGAATCTACCACACAGAATAAACAACCTGTAGTTCCTTTCCCATAACCCAGGGACCTGCTTAAGAAATGAAGCTTATAGCTTCCACAGAAATGGCTTATCTCTTAAACTTGAGTGAAAGCTACATTTGGAGATGGGATAATGTTTATGAAGCTGCTTTTCGGGGAAAAAAGGTATCCCAAAATCATAAGGGTAGGTATTAACCTGGCCTCTAGTTGGTATCCTGGAAAGCCTCTGTCGATTCGATATTTGTATTCCTAGCACACCAAGCACAGAGCCTTATACAGAGTAAGCAGTTAATAAATGTTTGTTGAATTGAACTGAATGTGAAGTGCTTTCTTTACCTTGACAATTTGCCAGTAATATAAGTGTTTGACCAGTATCGTATTTAACAGTGCCTTGATATAGCTGCAAGAATACTAATCTATAAATAACATCAAAATTTTTCAAAAATTGATGTAAAGATATCAGATATTATTAGGTGATAAATTACTAGTTCTACATCTTACCACTGGTAGTAACTTTTATTTAACCTAGAAGAGAAAAAAGAGAAACTTTAAAAATACAAGGTACTCAATGGACTGGGCAGGCATTAAACCATGTTAGAAAATTTCTTTCCAAATTGCTCCAGGCTTTTACCAATTAATACTTCACCTAAACTTTAACGCCCCCTTTGAAAACATTGCTAAAGGGAAGCTGTTAACTTGTTCTGTTGCTCAGTTTATGTGTGTGTGTTTTTTTTTTGTTAAAACATCAGGATTATGCAAATTATTTTTTCTGAAACTATCCAAATATAGTACCTCAAAGCAAGTTTGAGAAGCAACAATTTTCAGTTTGACAAATGGCTGCGTTTTTAAAAGTTTCCACTTTGTTTTTTTAATAAAAATATTAGTATCTGCCATGAAATGAGACTAGGTAGAAAAGTATACTAAAATACAGTTTTAACATTATTCAGGTTTATTTTAACATTATTCATTATTTTAATATATATTCAGGTGTTCATTCCCTCAGCTTCACTTTCAAATCTAAGTATCATATTAATTCCACAATAATTATTTGCAATGATAGAACTTTGATTGTCTGATGGGGTTGCTCTTTAGAAAACTCTCATGAGGATACTCTTTCCCCAGTAGAGATTACAAAATATGTTAGAGATTACAAACTATGTACGAAAAATCCTGTCTTAAGATCTCCCCTGTAGACTTTCCTTTTTAATATTTTAAAAAATTTTATATAAAAAATTTTTGGAGATGGGGTGGGATACTGAAAACATTAAAATTTAAAATATCAAACAATAAATATTAAAATTTGATTGAACAAAATATTAATACTTTAGCAATTGAATTTTATAAATTAAATATAAACTGTTTAATTTTCAATATTAAGCTTTTAATACTTTCTGAATTTAACCAGAGCAGTACTAAGATTTTTGTCGGTTATCTCTAACTCTGATGATGTGTATTTACTGGCTCACCTTTTCCAGGCACACATGTTGATGATGATAATGAGAAATAATATTCCCTACTGAAAATGCCAAATAGAAGCACAATAAACACTTTAAGATCAAATCATTTTGCAAGGTCATTCAACTTGAAAGTAGAAAAAGGAAGGAACAAAAATTTTAAGCTCATTTAAATTTTCTTCTGGAAATAGATGAAACTGGAAAGAGGAACAGACAAAAAATGGAAGAAATCAGTCAAGATTTCTATAACAATTTTTCCCTGCAGTACCCTCTCAGATGACTAGACCTTTACTTCCAGCTGGGTCCCCTAACATCCAGAGGAACAAACCTTGTGAAGAAGGAACCTCCAATCCCCACCACCACCAGTTGCTAATGGAGCAAGTTAGTCTAGCTGTAGAGCAAAGTATCAAAGGAGGAGAAACAGCAGGTAGTACGTACCTGGTCAAACTACTGCCACTATTTTACAAAATATACTATGGTAGAGAAAAAAACAGACTATAAGAACTCTGAAAACTGCAGTGCCCTCTAGATTATTTTATTTATTTGTTTGTTTGTTTTTTTCTTTCAGCCTGGCCTCTGTAGCCATCATCATGGGGAACATTTAGGAGAAGGGATCCAGCATCCCCACACCACTACCCCAGTGCCAATTGCCATCAATGGGCAGGTAAACCCAAGAACGTCTGGATTAGCAAGGCCCCCAAGACCACAAACCCTGCTAGCAGTCATTGTTCAGGGAAGTAATCTTTGTAGAAAGTACCTTTATAGATACTGTAGGAGTTGATAGCCATTGAAGACCCAGAAAGCAAAGTTTTCACAACCAAAGGTCTTGGCACTGTCAAATGGCCCAACATCAGAAACAATTTTTATCAAAGGAAATGACATTAAAGGAAATACGTAGACATCTGCTTTGCCTCTGCCTGGCCTTTGCATATGATTTGTAGCTGAAACCTCCCATGTATGTTGTCTCCCCCCCAGGAGAATATGATCTCTTGGAGATAAGGCATTGTTTTGGTTTTTCTTTCTGTAGTCCCAGCACTTAGTACACATTGCTTTGCACTCTTAAGATCTGCTTTTTCATTAATTCATTCAATGACATCGAAGCTACCACATTTGGATTTTAATGTAATAGTTCCTTTTGCTGAATGAATAAATAGGAAGGGCAATAGAAAAAACAAAAACAGGAAGGCCAGTTAGATCAAAAGATAATCTGAAAGTGGGGTAGCTATTGAATATTTTAAAAATAATATAAATTATTACTACGAAAAAGGGAACCAAGAACACAATCAATTACTACCAACCCATGTCTACTTTCCTATTTCTATAAAATCTTTGTGAAAATAAATTATATAGCTATTAAAAGCATCTTTGATGAAAATAAGGGAAGTGGGGGAGCTGGCTAGGTGATGGAGTGAATAGAGGACCAGCCCTGGAGTCAGGAAAACCTGAGTTCAAAATCCAGCCTCAGACACTTAACACTTACTAGCCCTGTGACCTTGGGCAAGTCACTTAACCCCAATTGCCCTGCCTTCCCCCCTCCAAAAAGCAAAAAAAGGGGGGGGGAAGGCTTTTGTGAATTATATTCCAGAGCAGACCATATCTTTACAGTTATGCAATTAACTGAAAGATGAAGAAAATATAAGATCCCATTGAACTTACTGTTGATGTTTTTAGAAAAGTATTTGATTTGGTAGAACAAAATTTAATTTAAAAGGACTTTCCAGTAAGATGTCTTCCACATATAGGGTAAAATCATAAAAGACTCTTCTATAGATATAAGGACAGAAAAAATTTTAATTCTTTGATTGTTAATATAAAAGTGAGACAAAAACCAGATGCTTGCTATCTTCATAGAAAAATTGTACAGTCCAAACTGAACAGGAATGGTTAAGTACTGTCTTCCTCTTCAAAAACCATCAGTGCCTCCCTATTGCCTACAAGATAAAATACAAATTCCTCCACCTAGTTTTAAAGCTGTCTCAAATCTGTCAGGTAAGGATTGGACTAGATGAACTGAGGTCCTTCCCAACTCTGAATCTTTGACACCTGTTCAGCTTTTAGTTCACATTCCTCTCCTAGGTACATACCAATTCTGGCCATCCTCCATGATTGACACTTCCTCACTTCAGCCTAGCAAAATCCTCTTCTTTCAAGGCCACTACCTCTATGAAGCTTTCCCTAATTTCTATAGTTGAATGTATTCTCTCTTGCCTCATATTTTCCTAGAGCACTTTGTAAAAATCTCTTCTCTGCCCTTATCACACACTTACCAGACTGATCCTTGACATGTTACCTCTTATTAGGACCATCATCTCCACCACCTCCTCCCTGCCAGTACTCTGCCTGTTTCTCCCTCCATTCCTACCCCCCAGCTTTTGTCTTATCTTGCAGGGGGCAGGGAGTAGGGGAGGGGATGAAGGCCTCTGTCACTTCTAGTACTTTTTCTCCCCATTCAGTAGTTCATGTACTTTTCTTTAGGTTTTGTCTTCTCCCGTTAAACTCCTTGGGTTCAGGGACTGTCTCACTTGCTTGTAGTTTTATCTCCAGAACTAAGTCCAGTGAAAGCACTTAAATGCTTTATCTGCTTTTTATTCATCTTCCCCTGTACACAATGTATTCCTTCTAATAGAATGTGATTTCCTTGAAGGCAAGAGCTGTCATTTTTATATATCTATTGTCAAACACAGTACCTTGTACATAGTAAGCACTTACTATTTTATTAAATTCCTTTGTGTGCATTTTTTTTTCTAATGCCCCCAATGACCATCTGCTGGGCTTGGTAAGGGAAAGATATGTGACAGTGAGGAAAAGCACGAATCTCACCAATCCAAAACAAAGTAACAGTACACAAAAGAATCCAAAGGTCTCATAAGGTTGTGAAGCAGCCAGGGAGGTTGCTACTAGCAGGAGCCACTGTTTCAAGGCAGTTTTCTTCCCTGGGACTGCCTGTAAGCAACAGCAAGGACATCAAAAGGGTTCTAGCACACAACAAACTGTTTGGAGTGGAATTTGCCAACAATGCCAGGCTGTCCCAAATCGGAATAGGATGCTCCGAGAAGCAGTGAGTTCCCATCACTGGGGGGTCTTCACAGGGAGAGAATTCTACAGAACTAAATGACCTCTGAGACCCCTTCCAGCTCTGCCAGTCCGCACCTCTGCCTCAGGCCTGGGGAGTCGCCTGGCTAGCGACGCTCACACCCCCTGCAGCTCCCTCAGCTGGCTAAGAGGGGAGGATCCTGTCTGTCAGCAGCCGAGTCTTCTGGATACTGAACAGCTCTGAAGCTGAGGGCTCGGTCCTTCAGTGACTTCCTTCGATCCAGCGATTGGGTGGGGGGAGGGGTTGGGGGACTGGAGAGGAGAAGAGGAGGAGGAAAGCAGCTGGTGCCATCGCAACCCCACACACAGTGCTGCCCAAGCTGTCCCTCTCTCACCCTCCGCACTCCTCCGGTACGGGCCAAACTGGTGCTTCCGGGCAACAAAAAGGAGGAAGCGGATTACTTTAGGATTAGTGCTTTTTTTTTTTTTTTGGCCTCTTAGCCTCCATACACAATGATCGCACGGAGAACCTGAAACTACTTCAGGACTACCCAAGCCACCCATACAAGCAGAATGGCCTTTTCCCCCTTCCGGTGTCCCCGCCCTTTGACCCAGGAAGTGAGCTGGAGAGGCCAAAGGGGGGGGTGGGGGCGGCCTGTGATGCTGGAACAAACATGGCTGCCTCAGTACCCCTGTGCCACTTGGTCTCTGGCCCGGGCCACCGGCTGCTCCTGCTGCTGGGACTCCTGCAGCTGTTGGGTCACCTCGGTCAGGGCCGTGTCCACCACCTGGCGCTCAAGGTAGCGGGGTTCGGGAGGCCGGAGGAGGGCGTGTTGCCCGGGGGCGGGGCGGGGGGCGCCTGGGAGTGTTTGGGGCCCTTCCCTCCTCCTTACCCTCTCTCCTGCCTCCCCTTCTCCTACTCTCCCTCCCCTGTATCTCTCCTGTCTCCTCTTCCTCAGTTTTTTAAGTGCCTGTGTTCTGGCACTCTTCTCCTTTCCTTTCTCTCCCATATCCCTCCTCTGTCTCCCTCCCCTCCCATCTCCCCTCTCTTTCCTTCTCTTCCTATCTCTCTCCTCTTCTCTTTTCTCTCCCTCACACTCTTGCCCTCTCTTCTCCCTCCTATACTTTTCCTCCACTCCCTCTCCCTCTCTTTCTGGATCTCTCCTATTTCTCCTTCTCTATTCCTTTATCTCTCTTTCTTTTCTTCTCTTCCTCCTCTACTTTTCCTCCCCTCCTGTAATTTTCTTCTCTCTGCCTCTCCTCCTATACTTCTCCTTTCTCTCACCTCTTCCCTTTTTCTCTCCTCTCTTTTCTTATTCTCCCTCCCCTCCTGTAGCTTTCCTTGCCCCCCTCTCTCTTCCTCTCTTCTCTTTTTCTCCCTCCCTTCCCTATCTTTCCTCTCACTTCCTTTCCCTTTCCTCTTCTTTTCCTCCCCCACTCTCCTTTTTTCACTCTGTCTTTCCTCCCACCTTCCTCTCCCTCTCCTTCTCTCCCTCTTCTTTCCAGCTATCCCTTCTCCCTCTCCCCTCTCCTATGTTTCTTTCCTACCTTTTTCCGGTTGAAGGAGTGGCCATCGCGGTGCTTTGGGGGTGTGTCCCTCACTGACTTGAAATCTCTCCACTCTGGGGACCCTGAAGGCTAGGAACTATTCCATTGCCCTAGAGCAAGGATCATAAAAATGTTAACATTACAAAGGACTTTAGAAATCCATCCCTCTCATTTTACTGATGAGGGAACTGAGATAGAGAGTGTGTTAAGGGTCTTGCCCAAGGTCATACAGGTAGTAAATTTCTTCTTTCTTTCTTTTTCATATTTAAAAAATGGTATTTTATTTTTTTCGCCAGTTACATGCAAGGACAATTTTTGGCATTCGTTTTTACAAGTTTTTAAGTTCCAGATTTTTTTCCTCCCCTCCCCTCTTCCAAAAATAGTAGGTAATTTAATAATAGGTTATACATATCACACTAATAGTAAATAGCAGAGTTGGGACTCTTACTGAGGTCCTCTGACTTGACATTTCTCCTAAATCTTTTTGAAGTTCTCTTCTTCACTGAGGAATAAAATGACTGTTCCTCCTCCCTCCCCCATTCCCAGTTTTCTCTCCTAACCGTTTGATTTTCTTCCTTCTTGCCCTCATTTTTCAGTGATACTGATAGGTTTTTCAGTATCCTCTCCCCAATAATAATAGGACTGTGCTTCCTTCCCAATAATCCTGTGAAGTAGGTAATCTAAGTATTATTTCTGTTTTGTAGAGGAGGAAACTATAGCTCAGGGATATGAATTGGCCTAACAGTGTGGTATAGGGAAGAGCACAAAACAGGACAGTCAGAAGACCTAGCTTCTAATTCTGTCCTTTTACTAGCCCTGGGACATGCTGCAGATCATTTCACTTCAGTCAAGTCTCTGTCTCCCTTAGCTTCATTTTTCTCCTCTCTGAAATGGATGGTGATAGGATTCAGAGTTAGAGGAATTTTAAAGGTCACCTAGTCTGGGTAACTAGGTGGCTTAGTGCTGGGTCTGGAGTCAGGATGACTTGAATTCCTATTTGGCACCTCAGATACTAACTAGCTCTGTGACACTGGGTAAATCACTTAACCCCGTTTGCCTTAATCTTCTGGAGAAGGAAATGGCAAACCATTTCAGTATCTTTGTCAAGAAAACACCTTGTATGATCCATGGAACTACAAAAGACTCTGATATGACTTAACACTAAATCTAACCCCTTCATTTTATATAGGGGAAAGCTAAGGTCTAGAGACATCTTTTCTTGTTTTGTTTTTCTTTTTCTTTTTTCTTTTTTTGGAGGGCAATTGGGGATAAGTAACTTGCCCATGGTCACATGGCTAGGTAGGGGTGTGTGTGTGTGTGTATGTTAAGTGTCTGAGGCTGGATCCGAACCCAGGTCCTCCTGACTCCAGGGCGGGTGCTCTATTCACTGTGCCCTTTGTTTTGTTTTTCTTGATGTTTTTCTAGGCCCAGTACTCCATCAACTGCACCATGTTGCTGCCCCATGCTCTTTCTTATAAGCTCCTATGGTTTTAATTGTTGTATCTACCCAGGTGACCCTTATGGTTCAATCAGAATTACTAACTTTTATTTTCAACTGCCTGTCCTGGAGATATCTCAAACTCAGCATATCCAAACTCATTATTCTTCCCTCTTCTTGCCCTTTCCCAAATTTCATGTCTCTCTATCAAGGACAGCCAGGTGGCATGGTGGTTAGAGCAGTAGGCTTGGAGTCAAGAAGATTCATCTTCCTGAGTTCAAATCTGACCTTAGACCCTCACTAGCTATGTGACCCCGGGCAAGTCACTTAACCTTGTTTGCCTCAGTTCCTCATCTGTAAAATGAACTGGAGAAGGAAATGGCAAACCACTCCAGTATCTTTGGGTCACAAAGAGCCAGACACAACTGAAATGACTGAACTGCGTCTAGTTTGAAGACATCATTCTTTTAGTTACTAGTACAATCTTAGTGTCACTTCCACCTTCTCAATCTCACCCCACATATCCAATCGGTTGCTCCAATGCAATATTTATGGTGCCTATGATCACAATATAAATATCGCATGGCAGTTGATCACAAAATATACCAAACTCTCCATATAGAGGACAGAACTGAAACATTTCTTTAGACACCAGGATACCCAATCCCAAAACCAGTAAGCTGATTCCATCATAGTACCAAAGGTATTAAGAAGCCATAATAACACTGAGAGCCACACCATCCTTTAGCCTTCCAACAAACCAATATTAGATCAATATTTACTCACAAACCTCTCTCTCCACTTGCCTGAACACCTCTCTCTCCCACTGTCTCTCTGGCTCTGATTCCCATCTTCCTGTGGGCTTGCTTCCCTTCAGCAGACTCCTCCCACCACAGGCTCCATATGACCACATTCAGCCTATTAGGAGGCAGAGTTTACTTTCTAAGCAGGGAAGGTCTTCAAACTCCCCCTAGGCCTATTAAGGGGCAGGGAAAGTCTTCAAATTCCCATTCCCAATTACACTACTCCAGTATCTTTGCTAAGAAAACCCTAAATGGGGTCACAAAGAGTAGGACACACCTGAAATGACTTTTTTGAAGATGACATTCTTTTAGTTACTAGTACAGTCTTAGTGTCATTTCCACCTTCTTACTTTCTTTCACCCCACATATCCAATCAGTTGCCAAATCTTACTGCTGCTTTCTTTACAAAATCTCACATTCATCCTTCTTCTCCTCTCATACTTTAATTCAGGCCTTTATGCCTCAACTGAATTATTGCAGTGACCTCCTACAGTGGTTTCCCTGCCTCACATCTTTCCCCACTGATCTGTACAACTCTACCACACAGCTGCCAAAGTGGTTTTCCTTCAGTACAGATCTGATCATATCACTTCTCTCTACTCACTAAACTCCAGTGTCTCCCTACTGCTTCCAGGATTAAATATAAAGTCTATTATTTGGTTCTTAAAGCCTTTTACAACCTAGCCCAACTTATCTTTCTAGTTTTGTTATAATTTACTCCCCTTCCTGTATTCTATGGTAAAAGGCCAAATTAGCCTTTTCTCTTCCCTACACAAAGTCTTTGTACTGTCCCCCATACTTAGAATGCATTTTTTTGTTTGTTTGTTTGGAGGGCAATTGGGGTTAAGTAACTTGCCCAAGGTCACAAGGCTAGGTTTTTGTTTGTTTGTTTGTTTGTGTGTGTGTGTGCATTAAGGGCCTGAACTCAGGTCCTTCTGACTCCAGGGCCTGCGCTCTACTCACTACGCCACCTAGCCGCCCCTAGAATGCATTTTCTCTTTACCTCCATCTCACTGAGTTCCTTACTTTCTTCTGGACAGACCAAGAACCACCTTCTATACCACAGGCTTCTAGCCTGGAGTACATGTATCCCGAAGGGGTTTGGGAAGCTTGTTCAAGGAGTTAAAGGGATTATTTAGTGAAAAATCATATTATCCTGTTAAAATGATTTAATCTTTTTATTCCTTAAGTGCATAGTAAATTCTAGAATTTATTTGCTTTCCCTATTGAGAAAAGGGTAACAGAGAGATTTTTTAAGGAACCAAGGAATACAGAAACTGAAAAAAGTTGGGAATCCTTGTTCTATTCAAAGGTTTATTTATTTTTTTTTTTGGAGGGTAATTGGGGTTAAGCGACTTGCCCAAGGTCACAAGCTAGTTTTTGTGTTAAGTATCTGCAGGCGGATTTGAACTCAGGTCCTTCTGACTCTAGGGCTGATGCTCTACTCACTGTGCCACCTGGCCGCCCTGATACAAAGTTTTTTCTGATCCTCACAGCTGTTAATGCCTTTCCTTCCTAACTACCATGTATTTATTTTGTATAGATTTATTATACATATACTTAATTACACATATATTGTCTCTCTCCCCCTCATCAAATAAAAGCTCATTTAGAGTAGAAATTGTTGGGGGGTTATTATCTTTGTTTCCCTAGTTCCTAGCAGTGTTTTGAAGACAGAAATGACAAACCACTCCAGGAAACCCCAAATGGGGTCATGAAGAGTCAGATACGACTAATTGTTTTAAAACAACAGCAAATGTTTATTGAATGATTGACTTGTAGTCCAGAGTATTTTCCAATATGACACTTTGCTGTAGTTTCCAGCACAACCACTTCAGATCTTGGTTTCTTCATCTGTAGAATAAGGGGATCAAGGTTCTTTCAGGTTCTAAGACCAGTTGCTTGCACTGTTATTACAACAAGAGTTTATGTAAGAAGGTAGTAAAAGGAACCTTTATGTACTACAACTCCATGAGGTAGGTGCTTTTATTAGCTCCCTTTTACAGTTGAGGAAACTGAGTCAGACACTTGCCCATAGTCACATAGCTGCTAAGTATCTGAGGCCACATATGGGCCCCAAGCTCTATTTGCTGGGCCCTAACTGGTGCTAGACAATAAAGATTATGAATTGTGTTGGGGCGGCTAGGTGGTGCAGTGAATAGAGCATCAGCCCTGGAGTGAGGAGGACCTAAGTTCAAATCCAGCCTCAGACACTTAACACAAAACTAGCTGTGTGACCTTGGGCAAGTCACTTAACCCTAATTGCCCCCTCCAAAAAGCAACCAAACCAAACCAAAAATATTTCAAATTATATCTAGACCAGGTCTGTACAACCTGCTGCCCAAGGGCCACTTAGGGCAGGCCAAAGAATTTCAGATGGCCTGTGAAAAACGTAAAGGAAAACATCCTTGGTATATAGAGGAAATCCTTTGGTGTGCTGCAAGTGGCCTGGGCTACAGGTTATGCAAGCCTGCTCTAGATTGTCAAGTGCATCAAAGGGTGATGGAATTGAAAGCTGGAAAGAAATAATCCATATCTCTCATTTTAGAGATGAGGAAACTGAGTCTTTAGTAAAGTCTGTCTGTCTGTCTCTTTCTCTCTCCCTACCCCACCTCCTCTTCTCTTCTCTCCCATTCTCCCTATCTCCCTTCCTCATCCCCCCCATACACAGTCAGTGGGGACATGTTTATATTCATGAATTTGAAGAATGCTCATATAAAAAGATGATGATGGGGGTTATTTTCAATAAAGTTCATGATACTAGTTTTGTAGATATAGTTGGTTCACTGTCAGTTTTAAAGTCTCAAAATAGAGAATATTTGAATGTTCTGTAGTTTCTAGTTTTTAAATAGAAGCCTCATTTGGATACTGCAGCCAGATTTAAGGGCTTTGATACTTTGTGTTCTTTGAGGGAAAAGTGATAGAGAAGAATTATAAATCATTGCATTGAATTGTTACAGGTTAAGATGAATTTTAAGAATAAGCATATCTTAGGAACTTTATGATGTTTTTAATGTTAAGTAACTTCTTGAATTGTTTTATTAGATACTTAACATTTTATAATAATAGAAATAACTTGCTCAGTAACTATTTACATTTAATTTTTATACATAATATGTCAATCCTTTTTCAGTCTCTCCTAGACATTTTCTGTTAATTCTAATCCACTTTTCCTCATATCAAACCTGAATTTGAGTCTTTACAACTTATACCAATTGCTCTTAGTTTTTTTTTTTTTTACTTCAGGGTACTAATAGAACAAATTTATCACTCTTCCACTTGATAACCCTTGAAACATTTGAACCAAGCAAAGACCGTCCTCACTCCTCCCAAAATCTTCTCTTTTTTAGGCTAACCATTATGTTTTTTCATTCAGTCTTCATTGGAAATAATCTTAAGACTTTTCACCATACTGTTTACCACACTCTTGAATTCATCAAACTATCAGTTTCTTTCTTTTTTAAAAAAAAATTTGGGGGGCGGCTAGGTGACACAGTGCACTGGCCCTGGAGTCAGGAGGACCTGAATTCAAATCCGGCCTCAGACACTTGACACACTTACTAGCTGTGTGACTTTGGGCAAGTCACTTAACCCCAATTGCTCTCTAAAAAAGCAAAAAAAACTTTTAAATCATTTCTTTCTTAAATATGACTCAAAACTCAACACAAAACTCTAGGGACTGGAGTATGTAGTGGGACTGTTATCTTTCTAGTGCTATTCATTGCCTCTTTTAACAGAGCCTAAGATTACATTAGTTTTTGGTTGGTTGCTCTGGTGGTCTATAGACTTACATTTACCCACTAGTCTACCAACACTCCAAAGTCTTTTTCAGATGAACATCTATCTAGTCATGCCTCTTCCATTTTGAATTCCTGAAGCTTTTTTTTAAACCTATGTGAGATTTTTTATATTAAGTTTTATTTTTTATCATTATGAACTTGACAAACATGAACATTTCCTTATATGAAAAACAGAAAGGGGATTGTATATGAAACCCTGAACATCTTGGTTTTTAAAAAATATTTATCAAAATTCAATATGACATTGCTCTGCTTATATGTATCCCCTTCTGAATTTCCTTCTGTTCCCTTCTATGTATTTTAAAAAAATGTTTTATGGATGCTCTTTTAAAAGTTTTCTAGATTTAGGTAATATAGATGCCAACGTGTAGATTGCTATAAATATGTGAAATTAGTTTTAATTTACCTGTACCTTTATTTGATAATGAAAATACTAACTTTTATACAGAACATCCAGCTTTAGTAGCTTAAAAAAAAAACTACACTAAGACTTTTGGGATATGCTTTATGTTAAATTGAGTTAAACCATGTTCTCTTCAGGCCATATTTGAACTAGAAAGTGTGATTAATTTTTAGTCCGATGTAGATAATTTATTTGTCCACAAGCCTTTTTCAGCATTGTGCTTTTTTATTTTACCCATCAGCAAATAAAATATTGAGTGCCTATTGTCATACCGTATGACCCCCTAAGTTTCTTTCTAATGTTTAGAATCTGTGTTATTAGATGTGGTGTTCTGGAGTTCTAGTGAAAAACAAACTTTTCTTAGAGAAGCCTGGGATGGAGTAAATATCAAATAATTACTTGGCAAAGCTCTTTAAAAGAAAAAAAAAGAAAACAACAAAATAGGTCCCTTGGGAATTTTAAGAATCATTTAAGAAGCTGCTTTTATTAACTTCCTTTGCTGCTTTAATCTCTCTCTTGCTCTTGTTCTATCTCTAATTTTAAATTTTAATATTTGTTATTTCCAAATGGTTTTCATTTTTAAAATAACAAAACAAAGAAAATTTGCTGTTAAGAAAGAGTTTTGTACTATAGAATATCCTTTCTTTTCTTTCACCCCTTCTTTTGTTAATGAATAGAGTTAGTGCAGTTATGAACCCCATAGTCATGTGCAAGAACACTTTAATTCAGATATTTTCAAAATGACTAATTTTTAATGATAATATTTCTGAGTTATGCAATCAAGAAAACCATATCATATGCTTACATTACAATTATCCTATTTAGAGAACATCTTTAGAAATTTGTGGGTGTTTATTTTTTAAACTGAGCTATGCAAATACTTTAAATTATTCAGTTAGCCTATTCTTTGGTTTCTCTATAATATCTCTGACAACTTCTGCTTTAAAGGAAGGACTTCTAGAGATGGGGAACTCCCCCACTCCCCACCGCTAATGGACAGCTTTAGTTGTTAGGAAAAATTTCTCCTATTTGTCCAGGCCCATCATTGACATAGACATCTTTTGCCTAGGCTAATCTGCAAAAGTTCTTCTTTTGTAACTGTTAGATCTCTGTGTGAGGTTAAGTGAATTGTCCAGGTTCTCATAGCCAGTGTGGAGATGAAAGGCAAGACTTGAACACTATTATTCCTGACTCTGAGGCTTGCATTTACTACTTACTAGGGCTGGCTCTCAGTTCTTCCTTTTGTAGAGCCAAAATATGCTTCTTTTTTGCTTCCAGCCACTTCATTGGGCTTCTGTCTGTCCTCTCAAATAAAGCAAAGTGAATCTGATCCCTTTTCCACTTGATAAGTCATCAAATATTTAAAGATTAGCAAGACTCCGTCCCAAAGACCTCCCCCATCCAGATCCAGATCCTCCTCCAGTTTCTTTGCTCTTAGAACAGTAACTCCTAATTCATTTCAGTTTAATAGCTCTTTGAGCCCTAACCAGAAAATCAGGATCTACTGGTAAAACCTGAGACCTAACTTGGTTGATCTCCAAACCATTTGTTGCAGTCCCACCCACTTTCTTGACATTTACCAGGATTCCTTTCGAGATGGAAAAGGGCCTGATCTCAGGCTTCTTTGAGAGCCTTAGCTAACAGTACATTTTCTGCAGGTCACAGTAATACTTTTCTGTTCCTAAGTTACTCCAATGACCATGTATAGATTGACCAATGAATAATGTCTGGCCATTTTTATGACCATCCTATATTAAAGATTCTCTTTATTGTACATTTTCATGTGTCATGTACTGAGAAGGTCTGTGTATCTGAATTTTCTAGAATACTAAATGTAATCTTGTAAAGTGACCAGACTATTTTATTTGAACTGTTTTTGCTTGAAAATTACCAAACTGTATCATACACTGCCCTGCCTTTTAAAATTATGGACTAAAATTGTGAATCAAGAAATATGAATATTTTTATATAAAGGAATAGAAAAATATTATAAATGAAACTGTGAATGAATCTCTATTAACTTGTTTTTTAAAGTGTTTATTGAATATAACATATTAGTACCAACATTCCCCTGAATTTCCCTTCTAAACTCCCGTCTTCTCTCTTCTTTGTATTTTTAAGTGTTTTATTAGCTGTTGTTTCTTTGTTTCCTTTTTTTGTGTTACCATCATTGCTTCCCTTCCTCCTACCCAACTCTCCCTTAAAAAATAAAGCCCTTGGGGCGGAGCCAAGATGAAGTAGTAGAAACAGCACTTCCCTGGCGCTCACACCACTTCCAAAACATAGAAAAGGGGACTCTGAACAACTTCTGGAGCTCCAGAACCCACAAAATGACACAAGGAAGATAACCTCCCACTGAGGACAGCCTGGCAGCCCGGCAGGGAGCAGCCAGCACAGTACTCTGGGAGCCAAGCCCAGGGCCCCTTGAGTCAGAGGTTTTAGCAACAGGGTGGCAGGACCAGCAGCCGGCTGGACGGACTCCAGACCACCAGCAGCTGAGGTCTTTCCAGAATTACCAACACATAGATGCCAGTGACAAAGTGAGAGTCAGTGTAGTGTGGACTTTGGGACTGGTTGGGAGAGAGTCAGCCTCTTTCCTTGGGGGCAAGAAGCCTTTGAGTAGTGTTCCAGCTTCAGTTCCTGGCCTGTGGACTGTAGGGGGACCAGCGATCAGTCTGGTGGGGGGGGCGTAATCGCTCTTGCTTTAACCTGGATTGCAGTCTGGGGTGGAGGTCTAGGGGTATGTGACTAGCTTGCTAGAGCATGTGGATGCTTCAGAGAGGGCACCCAACTAATACCTCTGGCAGTTGAGAAAACCCCAGCATTTGCGAAGAAGCTCCCCTGTTTGGTGGCGGAGTCCTACTGTGGCAACAAGCCCAAAAGTCAAGTAATTGAGTGGCAACATGCTTAGGCAAAGGAAATAAAATAAGAGAAAAATTTAACATAAGACTCCTATTTGGGGGACAAAGAGGACCAAAGCATGGAACAGGAGGAGGATTGGGAGGTCAGAACTCCTGCACCAAAAGCCTCAAATGAAAATACGAGCAGGTTACAGGCCATAGAGGACCTTAAGAAGGATTTAAAAAAACAAATAAGAGAAGTGGAGGAAAAATTGGGAAGAGAAATGAGAAAGATGCAAGAAAAGTATGAAACAAGAGTCAACTGCTTGACTGAGGAATAACACCTTAAAAAGTAGACTAACTCAAATGGCAAAAGAGGCTCAGAAAGGCAATGAAGAGAAGAATGCCTTAAAAAGTTGAATTTGCCAGGTGGAAAAAGAATCTCAAAAGCTCACTGAGGAGAATCATTCCTTCAAAATTAGACTGGAGCAAATGGAAGCTAGTGATTTTATGAGAAATCAAGATACTGTTAAGCAGATCCAAACAAAGGAAAGAATAGAAGGCAATGTGAAATATCTCATGGGAAAAACCACTGACCTGGAAAATAGATCCAGGAGAGATAACTTTAAAATTATTGGATTACCAGAAAACCACGATCAAAGAAAGAACCTAGAAATCATCCTTCAAGAAATTCTCCAGGAAAATTGCCCTGATGTTTTAGAACCAGAGGGCAAAATAGAGATTAAAAGAATGTACTGATCACCTCCTGAAAAAGATCCCAAAAAGAAAACTCCTAGGAATATTTTAGCCAGGTTCCAGAATTCCCAGATCAAGGAGAAAATACTACAAGCAGCCAGGAAGAAACAATTTAAACATTGTGGAAACACAATCAGGATAACACAGGATCTGGCAGCTTCTACATTGAGGAATTGAAGGGCTTGGAATATGATATTCCAGAGGGCAAAGGAGCTAGGATTAAAATCGAGAATCACTTACCCAGCAAAACTGAGTATCATGTTTCAGGGGAAAATATGGTCATTCAGTGGAATAGAGGACTTTCAAGCATTCTTGATGAAAAAAACAGACTTGAATAGAAAATTTGACATTCAGATATAAGAAGCAAGAGATGCTTGAGAGGGTAAACAGGGAAAAGAAATCATAAGGAACTTATCAAAGTTGAACTATTTATATTCCTATGTGGAAAAATGATAACTGTAACTGATAAAACCTTTCTCGGTATGAAAACAGTTGAAGAAGGGTATATATGAACACGTATGTGAATGTGTGTATATATGTGTACAGGTATACATGGATAGAGGGCACAGGTCGAATTTGGTGGGAAGAGATGATACTTAAGGGGTGAAGTTAAGAGGTGAGAGAGGAATATAATGAGAGGAGATGGGGAGAGACAGTATGGGATGGACTATCTCATATAGAAGAGGCAAGGGAAAATGGTTACAATGGAGGGGAAGAACAGGAAGGCAAATAGGCAAAATCTTGTTCTCATTGAATTTGGCTCAGGGAGAGAATGACATACTTAATAGGATTTCTCACCCTACAGGAGAGTAGGGGGGAAGGGGATGAGAAGGGGGATGATGGAAGGGAATGAGGGGAGGGAAGTGGAAGCACCCACTTTTGAAAAGGGACAGGATCAAAGTAGGGAATAGACCAAGTGGGAGGTGGGATAGGAGGGAGGGAAATATAGTCAGTCTTTTACAATTTATCTGCTGTGGTGGTGTTTTGCATAGCTACACATGTACAACATATACTGAATTGCTTGTCTTCCCAGTAAGGATGGGTGACAAGGGAGGAAGGGAATGAATCTGGAAATTGAAGTTTTAAAATCAAATGTTTTAAAAATATATAAATACTATTATTAATACTATTTTACATATAATTGGGAAATAAGACATACAGGCATTGGGGCACAGAGATTTACCTTGCCCTACTGGAAAAGCCAAAGGGGGTATGGGAGAAGATATGGGAGAGAGCAGATTGGATGAGGGAATATCCTGTGGGACTGCTATTCTGGGGTGGTGGGTGGGGCAAAAATGGGGAAAAAATTGTAACTCAAAATCTGGCAGAAATGAATGATGTAAACCAGAAGTTAATAAAGCATTTGGGAAAAAAAATAAAGCCCTCCATTGCAACAAATAAGCATAGTCAAGGAAAACATATCCTTACTTGAACCAAATCTGAAAATGTCTTTTTGCACCTCTAATCCATCTCTCTGCCAAGAGGTAGGAAGCATGCTTTTTGTTAGGTCATTTTTCATTTGTATCTGACTCTTCATGAGCCCATTTGGGATTTTCTTGGCAAAGATTCCTTTGCTGGCTCATTTTACAGATGAGGAAACTGAGGCTAAGAGAGTGAAGTGACTTGCCCAGGGTCACATAGGTACTAAGTGTTTGAGGCCAGATTTGAACACCAAAAGAGGTCTTCCTCACTCATGGACCAGCATTCTATCAACTTTGCCATTTAGCTGCCAGTTTGGGGTCTAAAGTTTCTAAACTGAAAGTTGAAAGGTTCTGGTTGAGGCCTGATCATTAGAAGTTTTAACAGAATAACTATTAATTGTTTTTCCCTGTTTCATTTATCTCTTAGTTGTCACTTTGGAGGAGAAAGTAGCTTTGCACATTACAGATACTTTTTTGTAATTCTGTTATCTTTTATTTTATGATTGCTTTCATAAGCTGCGAGTTTTAAAGGAACTGATTTATAAAGTCATTTATAAATCAATACATGTATATTTTTGAGATCACTGATAAGATGCTAGTTGAAATTAAAGATAAAGTAAGTCATCTTTTCTGACACCAAAAATCTAGTATTTGTAACTATAA
The DNA here is from genome assembly GCA_011680675.1 of Gymnobelideus leadbeateri. NCBI lineage: Eukaryota > Metazoa > Chordata > Mammalia > Diprotodontia > Petauridae > Gymnobelideus > Gymnobelideus leadbeateri. Next base: position 136,616 of record WOXC01002186.1, on the reverse strand, counting down.
ATTGCATCAGTAATTAAACTCTGAAAATGGAGGTTATCCTTCTCTAAACTTTTTATTTTGTTTTGTGAATATACTTCCTTGTTGAGCTTTGTGACATTTAAATGATCTACAGAATTTCGGTGTAATATAGCAATTTATTGAAAATAAGATTATCCTCAAGCATAGTGGCTTAGGTTATGATATAAGGTAAAATGTAAGCTTCAGTACTACCATTGGTATTCACTTTCCCCCAAGTCAACAACTCAGATAAATCAGGAATAACTTAATTTAGACCAGTTGGATGTTTTTCAAAGTGGTGCTTGTTTTTTTTTTTTAGTTTGTCTTAATACACATGGGATTATAGTAGTGCCAGAAAAACCAGGTGTAGATATTTTCCATTGATTTTAAGTACACAGATTTGCCTTAAGAGCTAAGAAAAAACAAAATTTTAAGCACTGTTGTTCAGGAAAATATTGAGAAAAATATGTAATTCTGCTTGGTTTATTCAATATGACAGAAGTTTCATTTTATTGGACTGGACAGTTAAGTTAATTGTGAAATATATAAGTATTGAGAAATAGTTAAAACCACTGATAGTCTTATATTAATGAGCTAGTGGAGCTGGAATGGGTTTGAGAAGGCCTCTGATCTAGACCCCTTCTAACTAAGGTCATGAGGCTTAAAGAGGGGAAATGACTGGCCCAAGGTCATGCAGTAAATAACTGTGCCAGGATTTCGTCTTGGGTTTTCTAAATATATATTCAATATTATTTCCACCAAATGTGATGCTCTCGAGTTTATTCTTGTCAAATTCCCTACTATAATCTTTAAAAATAGAAGTAGAAGCTAAATGGTCTTTCTGGAATTCCAGCACCTAGCACAGTGTCTTGCATATCATGTAGCTACTTATATCAGTCTTAAACAAAAATGGCAGTGAAACTTGTTTATTTGCTCCTAAATTTCATTCCAGGTTCCTCAAACTTAAATATGCATTCCCTGCTGATGATTCTTCTTTCTCTGTCACTCTGTCATTAGGAGAATGAGATAGAACTATGCACTTGCAAGACAAGTACTTGGCTCTGCCCCTTAGCCATGGCAGTGTCCCTCCTGGGAAAGAGAAGGACCCAAGTAAGGTATAAGTACAGAGTACTTAGATTTGGATAGTAAGGAACTCTTTTTCTTTCCACCTCAGTTTCTAGATCCTTTCTGAAGCATAGCTCAATACTTGTTGACTCAGGTAGGGAACTTGGAGTACAACACTGACACACTTTTAGCTGTTTGAAAGTTCATTGAGCTAGCAGTGAAAGGTCTTTACATAGGCTAAAGACAAGTAATAGAAATCTTGAATCTTAATTATATAAGGCATGTGAGGCTTCCATTGTGATTATGTTTTATAACTTTTCATTTATAGTTTCAGGCTAACAAGGATTCCTTTAGATTTGTAAGGATTACAATAGACTGCTCAGGAAAAAAAAAGAATCACCAAGTATCTGTCTTACCTGTTATATTCAGATGGGAAGCAGTGGAGGGAAAAACCAGTTTAAAGAAAGCTTAGTGAGATATCCAAGTAAACAGTCATTTCATGAGCATTTAAAGTTAAAAATAGAACAAGAAAAAGAAAAATGGAAAATGTCTTCAAAGTTGTTTTTTTTTTTAAATATAAGAAACCTTTTAATATCAAGGATAGTAGAGGAATCACATTTAGATGCTAACAATGTAGTCGCATAGGCATCTCAAACTCAGTAAGTCCAAAACAGAACTCTTCCCTGAAATCTACTCCCTTGAATTTACCTATTTCTATCAAGGGCACCACCATCCTTGGAGTCATCCAGGTTTGAAACCTCAAAAAATTCCTTTATTCCTCATTCTCCCCCTCACAGCACAAATCTAATTTGTTGCCATGTCTTGTCAATTTTACCTCCATCATATTTTCTGCATTTGCCACCTTCCTGACACATCCACCACCCTGGTTCAGGGTGCTCATCACCTCTCACCTGGACTATAGTATCATTAGCACCTAACATAATGCCAGAGAGATAGCTGCTTAATAAATACTTATTGATTTGAATTTTTATCAAGGACAAAAACTGATTCATGTTTGCAACAAATTGCATATTGGAAGTGCTTTACAAAGGGACATTCACCATCAAACATTTTTTTTTAATGATCGTGATTTTGATTGGTATTAAAAATCACCATGGAAAAAAAATTTTGGCTTTTTCCTAATAACTCTTTCCTAATAACATACTTATATTTGTCTTAAAATATAATTTACTTGTTTGATAATAAGATCATTACACTGGGGTTTTTAAGATAGCATTTTAGAGTTCTAAGTGGATCTGCTCTTAACACACAGTAATACCATGTGTAGTTTGATTTAGCAAGACCAGGAAGGCTATCTTCAAAGTTTTGCTTAGCAGCAGCCCCTCTCCTATCACTGTACTTGGTGGTAATTTATTGTTAAAGGTGAGCAAAACTGGGTAAGGCCTTATCTATAATATCACTTTTAACATTTTTATATTTATCACTTTTTTAAAAATGTGATTTTTTTCCCCTTCAGGAATGAAATAATTGCTGACAAAATTTCCAAATTTCTTTATATAATAAATTGATTAAGGATTATCTTGATATGAAATCATCCTCTAAGTATCATCAACTTAATTATTTCTAGTGAGGAATGGAGTATTGTGATTATGTATATTGTATGTTATAGGAATATTGGAGGAATGGAGGAAATGGTGGATAAATTAGCTAATTGAATAGATTGTAAGACAACTTTTGCATGTTCCTAAATCTATCATTGTAAAATACATTTCAGGATGATGTGAGACATAAGGTTCATCTCAATACCTTTGGATTCTTCAAAGATGGGTCCATGGTGGTCAATGTCAGTAGCCTTTCAGTTAAGGGAAATGAAGATGCCACTGCAACGGTAAGTGTATTTTGCTCTGGTTTTAAGAGTTTTGCCTTGTCTTCCCCCATTAAATTATACTGTTAAAAAAAATGGAAGGAATTAAGGTTGATGAAAATAATATTACCTTATCAGATACTGAGTTTATCTTTAAAATTAATATTTGATTATTAATTCTTGTGTAGTTCTAAAACTCATTATTTTACATGCATGAGGATCTTCTTTTTTTATAAAATGAATACTAAGAAAATCCTATATGTGAAGTCATGGAGAGGAAAGGGTGTGGACACCAGAGCATCATGTGGTTGCTTACCTCTTATTATCTGTGTTTCCTTCCTTCCAGATTGGTTTTAGCTTGGACCGAACAAAGAATGATGGATTCTCCTCTTACCTGGTAAATGCCAAGTTCATCTGACCCTGTGTAGCTTTTCAACATTATTGTAATGGCAGTGGACAAGGACTGCTATATTCATGTTACTGAGAGAAGTTGATTGCTTTTCCTTGGTGATATACTTGAGAACCACTTTGATGATGTTCAGTCTTTTAACCTGAGATTGTGCTAATTTTCATCATGGAAACTTTCTTCTGTTTTTAAACTGTTTGCCAGTATTAAGATTATGTGTATTTGATATTCCCTTCTCAGGATGAAGATATGGATTACTGTATCTTTAATAAAATGCAGTCTGTTTCTGTTACACTCCTGATTCTGGACTTCTCAAGTCATCTGTAAGTCATTCTCATCAAAATTCCTTCAGTTCTCTTCTGATATAGAACTGAGAGGCTCATCGTAATAGCAAAATTTGTGCTGACTTTTATGAATTAAGTGAACAAGTGTATATTTCTTCATCTGCGTCAAATCTAAGATAGGCACTCTAACTAGTCACAATTAAAGGTATGGAAAAGTTAAAGGTATACCCAACAAGACTGGTACTTGACAAAAAGTCACTGCATAGGAGTTTTGCTATCAGTATTCCACCTTCTCTCAAGGCTTCAAAATTTTAAAAATTTAAAAATTTTAACTTTAATAAAAAGTTTTAAAATTTAACAAATGGTTTTCAGAAAAAAAAATGAAGGTATGTACTGCTTATAACAATTTATATTCAAGTTAATTGATTTCTCTAGTAGCCTCTCAAGCCCTCTCAGTAGTTTTTAGTTATCATTAAGAACTTTACTCCTTGATCTTTTTTTTTTGCTTTTTTGAGGGCAGTTGGGGTTAAGTGACTTGCCCAAGGTCTGTCTGAGGCCAGACTTGAACCCAGGTCCTCCTGACTCCAGGGGTGGTGCTCTGTTCATTGCACCACCTAGCCGTCCTCCTTGATCTTTTTTCCTGGTCTTCTATTATTAGAAAGTGATTTACTGGAGGGCAGGAACTTATTTGTTTTTGTTTTTAATCCCTGGTATCTAGTACAGGGGTGGAGTGCAGCCTTGAGGCCACTGGTCTAGTGAAATTCTCTGTATATAGTACTTAATATTTTTGTTAAATTTGATGTATCGGGATGCCTAGGTGGCACAGTGAGTAGAGCGTAGGCCCTGGAGTCAGAAGGACCTGAGTTTGGATCTGGCCTCAGACACTTAACGCACATACAAACAAAAACCTAGCCGTGTGACCTTGGGCAAGTTACTTAACCCCAATTGCCCTCCAAAAAAAAAATAAAATAAAAAATAAATTTGATGTATCATCAGTCAATCAACAAATATTTGTTAAGTATCTATTATGTGCCAGCCACTGTGCAAGGTGCTGGGGATACAAGCATAATCCCTATGCCAAATAAGCTTACATTCTTTTTTTTTTTGCTTTTTTTTGGGAGGGCAATTGGGATTAAGTAACTTTCCTGAGGTTACACGGCTAGGTTTTGTGTGTGTGTGTGTGTGTGTGTGTGTGTGTGTGTGTGTGTGTATGTGTTAAGGCTGGATCCGAACTCAGGTCCTCCTGACTCCAGGGCCGGCACTCTACTCACTTCGCCACCTAGCCACCCTGATAAGCTTACATTCTAATGGAGAAAACAGTAAAAGCAAATAAAATATAGAGAGCATAAATATAAAGACTAATATCTTTGTAAATGTGTGTTTGGGTATGTGTGTTTATAGATGCAAAAAGTAGTTAAATACAAAATAACTATAGGAGGAAGAACACTAGCACCCAGAGGGATCAAGAAAGGCCTAAATTGAGGAGATATCCATGTAGGTAAAGAGAAGGGAACAGATGTGAGAGACATTGTAAAGGTAGAAATGACAGGATTTGGTAACTCACTGAATAGTGAAGGAGAGTAAGGCATCAAGAATAACATGTCACTTTTGAACATGAGCTACTGAAGGTCGATGGTGCCTTCAACAGGAATAGAGAAGTTTGGAAAAAGAGAATTTAGGGGGAAAGATCAGGAGTTCAGTTTTAGACATGTTGAGTTTAAGATGTCTCTAGGACATCTTGTTTGAAATATCGAATAGGTAATTAGTAATACAGACCAGGACTAGATATAAAGGTCTGTGAGTCATCTCCATAAAGTTGTTAAAGCTGTGGGGAGCAGTTTACCAAGAAAGAGTATAGTGATGTAAAGAAGTAGACCAAGGATAGAACTTTGGGAGACACCTCCAGTTAGGGGGTGTGATGTGGATGATAAGGCAGCAAAGGAAACCAAGAAGGAGTAATCAGACAAGTAAGAGATGAACCAGGAAAAATTAGTGTCAAAAACCTGGAGAATAGAGAATCTAGGAGAGAATGTGATCACCACTGTCAAATACAGGAAATAAATCAAGGAGTAGAACTGAGGTTTAGCAACTACTCAATTGAAAGAAGTTGAGGAATGAGTGAGAGGAAGTGACAGCATTGAGTATAAACAACTTTTTCTAGTAGTTTGGTTGAGAAAGGAAGGAAAGGGAGAATATGTCTTGAGGAGATTATGGGATATAGTTAAGGTTTTTAAGAATGGAGGTGGGGGCGGGTAGATTTGAGTGTGTTTGAAGGCAGCAAGGAAAGAACCAGTTGAAAGGGAGTGGTTGATGATCCAAAAGAGAGGAGAGATGATTGAGGATGCAGTCTGCCAGAGGAGATAGAAGGGGATGGGATAAAATATACATGGAGAAGGCTGGGCCTTGGCTAGCAAAGGTTCACCTCTTTGTCAGGGCCTGGTAAAAGGAAGAATGGGAAATGATGTCAGGGGAGTTTAATAGGAAGAGAAGAGCAGAGAGCTCATTTAGAATAGCCCAATTTTCAGCAACCTAAGAGGCAGGGTTCTCAGATGTGCAGGGTGGGGAGTAGAAGATTTGGGGAGCTTCAAGAGAAAAGAGCAGGTTTGGAATAGCCTCTGTGGAGAGTGAGATAGGAAAGCAGTTATAGAGGAATAATAGAATTGCCTTGACGTAATGAGGACCTAGTTGAAGTTTGGTACAGAACAAATTCATGTTAACCAATCTCAGCTATGCCCATAACTACCAGGGATGCATTGTCATCAGAAGGGAGCCTAGTTTCTTTGTTGGCTTATAGATGGAAAGAATGTGAGAGATGAAGGGGTCCAGGTTAAAGGGGAGTTTGCTACGGAATAGGAATTCCAGAGAGTACAGTGGAAGGGGGTGGGCTTGGTTGGATTAGGACCTGGTTGGGGTCAAGTTATGGAGAACAGGAATGAGAGAAACACAAGGAAGGAGCAGGGGACAATTTTCTTCTAGATTTATTCTAATTATTACAGGGCTAGGGAGGGAAAAAGGAGAAATCATATCATGCCAAGAGGTAGGGTTAAAATGACAAATTTCAGTTAACTTTCAACATAACACATTTTTGGGGAGAAATTATGTACCTGAAAATATTGTATTTTATGATTGAAGTTACAAGCTTCTGGGGGTTTTGTTGGCATTATTTTTTAAACTAGTGTCAAAATAAAGTCTCCACCAGAAGCTGGCAGCAACTTACCAAAAATTATCTTCAGCAAGAATGAGAAAATCCTTGGTGAAAATCCAGAACCAAGCCTTAAAAGTCCCCCAGGAAATAATCAGACTCTTGTAAAGCAAGGTAATCTTCCATATTCAACTTCCAATGTCTTGAATATCTTGTTTAAAAGTATTTCTAAAATAAGGACAGTTTCCTGTTCACGTCATATGTTCATATATCATTCCCTTTTCTTCCTGTCTTTCTTCCAAGACTATTAACATCCTTATTTCTGCTTGAAGTCTTAATTGTAGGCATGTAGAAACTTGATTCTTACTGGGGGGTGGGTGGTGGATTATGTAAAGTTTTGGTTAATTTGCATATATCAATATATGCATATATTAATTTGTGTATATATCTTTTGCTTTTTCTTTCTGTTCATTTATATCAGTACATCTTTATTGAATATATAATTACTTCACAAAGACTTTTAATATGTCTTAACACAAACGATAGTGCCATATGCCTAAGTGCACTAAATACATATAAGTTGTTGATGATAATGATAATGACTTTAACGTGTTACTGACCCTTTTATGAAATAATTTCCCTAATTTCCTAAGTCCAGATCTACCATTACTATGGCTTAAGAATTATTGGTTTAGGCCCTGAGGAGATAGAAGTCACAAAACATGTGACGGCCTTACCGTGTTTTTAATTACTTAACACTAGACAAGGAGATGTCTCATAAAATAATATGATACATCCAAACTGAATCTTGTATTGTAATTGTATTGTAATGTATTGTAAATGCTTCTGCTTCTAGAAGGTGAAAAGTCTGCACAAAGTACAGGGGATTCAAAGGTAGGATAATTAGTTAATCAGTAAGTATATTTTTGTGAACAAATCTAATCGTATAGCATAGAATTTTAGAACTAGAAAGTTCTTCAGAGTTCATTGGATACAGTTCCTTCATTTTGCAGATGAGGGAACTCATCCAGATTGGGGAAGTGACTTGCTTTGAGTCATACAACTGATGGTTAGAGAAGCAGTTTAGCGTAGGGTTAGACTGCTGAAATTGGAATCAGGAAGATCTGAGTTCTAATCTTGCCTCAGATACTTAATAACTTTGTGACCCTGAGCAAGACCTTGTTCAGCCTTAAGTTTCCTTATCTGTAAAGTAGGGATAATAAAAACAACTACTTCACAGAAGATCAGATTGTTGTGAGGATCAAATGAGATAATGTATATAACATTCTTTGCAAACCTTAAAGCACTAAATAAATTTTAGTTGTATTTGTTGTTACTTATTATATTTAAAGTCTGAGACTTAGAACCCAGGTCTCCTAACTCTTAGGACAATGCTTTTTAAGACAACTTTATATAAAGGAATTAATGATTGTTACTTCAGATTCTCTGAGGATCCTTGTTAGTGTCCATATGCTGTGTTTTTACAGATCTATAACTGATCCTCAAAAAGTGTTGAACACCTGTTACATGTGCTCAACAAGATGGGAGATGGAGAAGAAGACAACTTCTTTACACTAGAAGTTCATATTCTGATGTCTGCCAGATTAGGCACCAGACTATCTAGGAATGTTTTTCAGGAAATAGAATGTGAATTCTGCCCTATGCTCTTACTTGCTGTTCCATACACAGTGCTTCCTATCCTATGTCTGTGCCTTTGCACACTGCTAGACCCCCTGCATGGAATGCTCTCCTTCTTTACCTGCCACCTTTCAGAAGACTTAGCTCAAAGACCACCTACTCCTAGAAGCTTTCTTGGCCACCAGTTCCACCTCTCCAGCCACTAAAGCCTTCCCTTCCAAAGTTCTCTGCCATCCACTTTGCATGTGTCTTGTACATAGGGGATAGACACTAAACCTGCTATTTCATTGGTCTTGGGATTTCTCTGGATGAGGGAACTCCCTCTACCAGTTCAGGTTGGTGGCTTCTTTGAGAGTCTTAGATTATTGCCTAGCACATTGAGAGGATGAGACACTTGTCTAACCCCACACAGCCAGTAGGCTTTAGAGACAGAATGAGAACCCAGCTCACCTGGTCCTGAGACCAGCTCTCTCTCGGAGCACAGTGCTGCCTCTCTTGTTTGCACCTCTTTATGACCTCAGTGGGAGCAAGGACTATTTTTGTCTTGCCTTGCTTTGCCTAAGCCACTGAGCTTAGTTCAGTGTCTGCCACAATAGGAATAGTGATCAACTAACAAACGCTGAATGATTGAATTCTCTGTTGGGGAGCCTTATGGGAAGGACATGGAACAATTACAGAGGGTTCTTGAGGGCTTGGGATAGACAAGATAAAAAGGAAAGGAACTATTTTTATTTTAACATCATATTTAATTTGCTGCTACCAGCCTAAAGTGACTTATTATGTCGTTTAGGTATCAGGAGAGAACTCTTATCCTGTTCATATTAATGAAGGGGCAGTTTCATTTCAGGTAGGTGTTCTCTTTGAATTTATTTTTTTCTATTTTGGAAAGGTTTTGTGAGAGTTAACTTTAGAATCCCATGAATGGTTTTTAAATTATTAAAAATTTATTAGTACTTTTTATGGTTATATCATATTTATTTCTGAATATATCCTCCTCTTCTACCCAATCAGTCATCCCCCATAATAAATTAGGTGAACTTTTTTGTTATATGTTTGTTTTTAAAGGCATGGGGAAAGCAGCTAAGCACAAAGAACTGAGTGGATGATTGTTTTTTTTTTTGAGTCTATTGACTCAGTTAAGGCAAAGATACTGGAGTACTCTGTCATTTCCTTCTCTAGTGGATTAAGGTAAACAGAGGTTAAATGACTTGCCCAAGGTGATACAGCTAGTAAATAAGGCTGACTTTTAACTTAGGACCTACTGACTCCAGGGCTAGTGTTTTATCCACTATACCACCTAACCTGACCTGATGAATGATTATTTTAAAGCACTTGTTTTTCTAAAATAAAAGAATCACAGTATCATAGATTGTTAAAATTTGGAGGACGTTAGAGATTTTCTTTTTTAAATCTTCCCTTTTATAGTTAAGGAATTTTGTTGTTTTAGTTATGTCTGACTCTTTGTAATCCCATTTGAGGTTTTCTTGGCAAAAATACTGGAGTGGTTTGCTATTTCCTTCTCCAGCTCATTTTACAGATGAGGAAAATGAGGCAAACAGGGTTAAGTGACTTGCCCAGAGCTATTAAGTGTCTGAAGTCAAATTTGAACTCAGTTCTTCCTGACTCCAGGCCTGGCACTCTAGCCACTGTGCCACCTGGATGCAGTTAAGGAAAACAGGCCTAAAAAGGTGAAATGAAGTACCTAAAGACACATAGCTATTAAATACATAGTAATTATTGCTTTTATTATAATTATTTCTCTTCTTAATGAGTTCTTTAATAGGTTCCTTGTGTGGCAATATTCCTCAAAATAACAGGAAAAAAATAATATATTTCTCACCCTTTATAACTACTCAATAAAGGAAGAGTTCAAATGTTTCCTAGCTTTTCAGAATCACAGATAAAGAAATAGAAAAGTATATTACTTTAGGCAGCTGTGTGGTTCAGTGGATAGAGCACTGGACGTGGAGTCAGGAAGATCTGAGTTCAAATGTGACTTCAGACACTTACTAGCTCCATCACCCTGGGCAAGTCATTTAACCTCTGTTTATCTTAATCCACTGGAGAAGGAAATGACTCCAGTATCTTTGCCAATCCAACCCCCCCCCAAAAAAAAACCACCCCAGAACAAATATATGGGCTCCCAAAGAGTCGGACACTACTGAACAAGAAATATCACTTTAAAATGAGTGCATTAAAGTATAGGGATTTATTATTTCCTTACAATGGCATGGTTTTGGAAACAGATTGGTGGCATAGTGAATAGAGAGGCATGCTGGACTTAGAATTAGGAAGATTTGAGTTCTAATCCTACCTCAGAAACTCACAAGCTGTTTTGTTCCCCAGGTAGGTCACTAACCCCTTACCCTCAGTTTCCTCACCTATAAGACAAAGAAAAGAGCACCAAAAAATAAATTAAAATTTTAAAAATAGGAATACCTAAGTTACAGGGTTGTTGGGGCGGGGGAATCAGATACAAGAACATCTGTATAATACTTTGCAAATCTTAGCTAATTCTGCGATCTCAAGAGCATTGGTTTATAGCTGAAAGGAACAATAGATCCCTCTTATTTTATGACTAAGGAAACTGAGGTCCTTAGGTTAAATGGTTTATGTATGAGTGTTAGCTATTATTAACTCTTTTGTTATTGGATTTCGCTGGATTAGGTACACAAGAACACTTTGTTTTCCTCATCCTGATAAAAAAGGTGGTGACTGCAAGTTTGCTGGGCTCCCAAGGACCCATGCCCCACTTGAACCTCACTTTCTTTAAGGATTTAGGTTGTGATCACTGAAATGTACCCCCTTGATGCAACTACTGTTTTTATTCTTTCTGTCAGAACAGCCACACCAGCTAGCCCTTTGGATCTGTTGACCACTCTAGGAAACTGAGGCTTCATATAATTTGAGATTATTGAACTATAGATTTTTGTTTCTGAAACTCTTGTTTTTCCAACTGTTATGAGTGAATTTAAATATATTCTACTACCAGTTTAGCCAGTATATGACAGAACAGATTGATAATGGTGCATATTGTGCTTTCACTCTTCCATTCAATTCCCAGATATCCCTTTAAATCTCTAGCACATTTATGCTTTTCAAATATGTACTACTAAAACTAAAAACCTAGAAACATGGGTGTTTAGAAGAGACTTGGTGTCAGGATGTGAACAGGCAGTTTGCAGATGAAGAAATTAAAGCTATCTATAGTCATATAAAAAGTATTCTAAATCACTCGATTAGAGAAATGCAAATTAAAACAGCTTTGAGGTACCACCTTACACTTATCAGATTGGCTAATATGACAGAAAAGGAAAATGATAAATGTTGAGAAAGATGTGAAAAAATTGGAACACTAATGCATTGTTGGTGGAGTTATGAACTGATCCAACCATTCTGGAGAGTGATTTAGAACTATGCCCAAAGGGCTATAAAACTGCATACCCTTGGATCCAGCAATACCATTACTAGGACTGTATCCCAAAGAGGTCATAAAAAAGGGAAAAAGGACCCACCTGTACAAAAATATTTATAGCAGCTCTTTTTGTGGTGTCAAAGAATTGGAAATTGGGGGGATGCCCATCAATTGGGGAATGGCTGAATTTGTGAATATAATGGAATACTATAAGAATTTTATAAGAAATGATGAGCAACAAATTTCAGAAAAACTTGGAAAGATTTACATGAACTGATGCTGAGTGAAGTGAGCAGAACCAGAAGAACATTGTACACAGCAACAAAAACATTGTGCAGCGATCAACTGTGATGGCCTTAGCTTTTCTCAGCAATACAGTGATCCAAGTATATTAAGAAGAGAAATAATTATAATAAAAGCAATAATTACTGTGTATTTAATAGCTATGTGTCTTTAGGTACTTCATTTCACCTTTTTAGGCCTGTTTTCCTTAATTGCATCCAGGTGGCACAGTGGCTAGAGTGCCAGGCCTGGAGTCAGGAAGAACTGAGTTCAAATTTGACTTCAGACACTTAATAGCTCTGGGCAAGTCACTTAACCCTGTTTGCCTCATTTTCCTCATCTGTAAAATGAGCTGGAGAAGGAAATAGCAATACAGTGATCAGTTCCAAGACTTGTGATGGAAAATGCTAACCACATCTGGAGAAAGAACAATGGAGTCTGAATGCAGATAGAAGCATGCTATTTTCACTTTTTTGTTGTTGCTTTTTCTTTCTTGTGGTTTTTCCCTTTTGTTCTGATTCTTTTACATTATGAATAATGTGGAAACATGTTTAATGTGATTGTGCGTGTATAACCTATATCAGATTACTTGCTCTCTTGGGGAGGGAAGGGAGAGAAGGAGAACAATTTTACCAAACCCCAAATTTTACAGAAATGAATGTTGAAAACTATCTTTACATGTAATTGGAAAAAATATTATTAAGGGGAAAAAATAATTTGTGAACTATTTTTACCTGTAAGCTTCTAATCATCATAGAACAAGGAAAGACATTTGTCTGTACTCTATCCCAGTAGTCATTGTGTTTAAGTAGGATGTTTTTGTTCTTTTTCCATGTGATATTTATCATTTTATTTTTAAAATAGACCATGTACATTCAGTTAAGTTTGAACACACTCACCTTTTCCTCCTTGTTTCTAGTTTTTCTTCAATATCAGTACCAGTGACCAGGAAGGTCTCTACAGCCTTTATTTCCACAAATGTTTTGTCAGTGAAATTCAGACCAGTGATGAGTTGTCTTTCAGCCTTGATGTGAGTATTTTACAGAAAATATTCCAGGGTTGATGGCCAAAGGACTTTGTGAACCGTGGAAAATACAAGACATTTTTATAGTTACCACATCCCTACCTATGCTCAACTCTTGAGTTATTCCAACTGGCAAGATGAAAAATATTGGCATTTAAAGCTTCTTCCTAGCTAGTATACTAAAGTAGTAGAGGTTTTATTAATGAAGAAATTGAAAAGTGAATTCAAATCTGCCTGGTTAGGTGTTTGATCCTTAAACTCCTCTTTACGTAAAAGTTCTAGATTTCCAGAGATAGGGGGTGTCACTTTTGAGTAAATCAGGATGTGCATCTCGGGTTTGTTTTCAGATTGAGATCACAGAGAAGAATCCTGACAGTTACCTCTCTGCTGGGGAAATTCCTCTCCCAAAACTCTATGTTTCCATGGCGTTTTTCTTCTTCCTTTCTGGGACCATTTGGATTCATATCCTTCGAAAACGGAGGTAAGTCTTCAACTTCTGGGAAGGCCTCAGTTCAGAGTAGCAGCTGACATTGGTATGTTTACATCTTCCCTGCAAGCTTCCTAATTTGAAAAAAATTTCAACAGTTTTTCCTCATTCCCTTCCTCCATTTGAAATAGATTATAGGAATGTATATAATAGAACAATTTACTGAGTGGCTTTAAATTTTTCCCCTTGCACCTTAATGGTGTTTGTGTATTCCCCACTAATATATTTTAAAAGCAAACTCAAATATTTAATAAAATCTAGGCAACACAAATTTCTTCCGAAATAGCAGAGATATTACATTATAGGACTCAGGGTGATGCCAGCCTTGAAATGAAAGCATTTCAGATCACAGCTGCTTCAAATTCTCTTCATTGTTCCAAGTGCAGACTTGTTAAATGAAGATGGTTCTTCAAAGCTTATTTACTTGACTCCCTTCCTCAATTCTGTAGCCCCTGCTGTTAGAACTTCCTTAATGTGTTTCTCATGGGAGTACAGCTGCATATGTGTAGTAACATTGTTTAATTTTGTCCACATGTCCCTAAATAACCAGCTGAAATTAGAGTATGGATTTTCAGTTAGGGAGTGATGAACACTTGTTGCTTAAAAGGCTATAAACTAGGTAAATTATGATATGTGAATGCATTGAACATTTAAGCCTCTTCCTGAAATGATTCTAAGTATGGATGTTTTGGTGTAATACTCATCAAATGGAATCCTTTCTAAAAGCCAGGACTTTGTGGGGCCATTTTTACTGCTCTTTGCTCTTATCTGCTTCCATTCTGTATGTATGTATTTTTTAATCATTTCTTTTCTAATGCTCAGTGTAGTGTTTCTTTATATTTAATTATAATCAGTCAATCAGTAGACATTTATTAAGGGCCTGCTAGGTGACTGGCTCAGTGCTAAGTGCTGGGGTACAAAAAGAAGCAAAGAACAGCACCTGCCCCCAAGGAGTTTACAATCTTTTTTTTTTGTTTGTTTCAGTTCTTTTTTTGCTTTTTGGAGGGGAGAAGGTAGGGCAGTTAGGGTTAAGTGACTTGCCCTAGGCCACACAGTTAGTAAGCATTAAATGTCTGAAATCCAGTTAGAACTAGGGTTCTCCTGACTCCAGGGCAGGTGCTCTATTCACCGGAGTTTACAATCTTAACTGGGGAGACAATATGCAAACAGATATCTACAAAACAAGCTATATTTAGTCTAAACAGGAGATAATTAACAAGGGGAAAGCATTAGTATAAGGAGGGGTTGAGTAAAGCTTTCTTACTTAGACGGTAAGATTTTAGTTGGGACTTAAAGGAAGCCTGGGAAATCAGTAGGTAAAGTTGAGAAGGGAGAATATTCCAGGCTTGAGGGGCAGCCAGACCAAATGCATGGAGCCAAGAGATAGAGTGTCTTATTTGGGGAACAGCCAGGAGACCAGTGTCACTAGATCGAAGAGTGTGTGACAGAGAGCAAAATACAAGAAAAGTAGAGCCCAGGTTATGAAGGGCTTTGAATGTCAAACAGAGCACTTTGTATTTGATCATGAAATAGGGAGAGCCTCTGAAATTTATTGAGAGAGAGAGAGAGAGAGAGAGAGAGTGTGTGTGTGTGTGTGTGTGTGTGTGTGAAGAGAGAGAGAGAGAGAGAGAAATTATTAGACCTGAACTTTGGCTGAATGGAAGATGGCTTAGAGTAAGGAGAAACCTGAGGCGGGCAGACTCACCAGCAGGCTATTATAATAATAAATCCAGGTATGAGGGCCCAGACCAATGTGGTGACATATTTGAGAGATGTTGCCAAGGTGAAATTGAGGGGTTTTGATGACAGATTGGGTATGGAGAGGGTTTTCCATGAACAAGATATCCTATTTCTCATCTCTCAGCATTTTGTCTGGCTGTCCCCCATGCCTGGAATGCTCTTCTTCCTCTACTGACTACTGACTTCCCTGGTTTCCTTTTAATCCCAACTAAAATTTCACCTTCTACAGGCAGCCTTAACTAACCCCTGTTAATTCCAGTGCTTTACCTTTGTTAATTATCTCCTAGTTATCCTGAATATAGCTTGCTTTGTATATATTTATTTTGTATTGTCTCCCACATTAGATTATAAGCTCCTTGAGGGCTTACATCTTTGATATCCTCATTGCTTAGCACAACTCCTGGCATATAGTAGACACTCAATAAACGTCTATTGATTTAGAGATAGTAAAAAGTTAAGCATGATTACTAGGTTCTCAACTTGAGACACTGGGAGAATGGTGTTGCCTTCTACAGTAATAGGGAAGGAAGAAAAAGGAGAGGTTTTAGGGGGGAAGATAATGAGTTCAATTTTGGGCATATTTAATTTCAAATATCTACTGGACATCCAATTTGAGATGTATGAAAGGCAGTTGGAGATGAAAGATTGGAGGTCAGCAGAGAGGTTTTAAGATAGTCATTATTTTATTTAGGTCAGTTCAGATAATTTATATATCTATATTTATATTTATATAGCTATAAAATAGTTAAATGTTTTATTTTATTTTACATTTAGCAACCATCAAAAAATCCTTTCATACATGTAAACAAAAATAAAGGAATATTGTGCATGAAACTGTCAACATCTCTTATTTACAATTGTTATTGTATGTATGTTAATTTTAGGAAAATAACAGAAACTTCCTGTTTGCTTTTGTGCTTTCTGAACTATCTCTTAATTTAAAAAAAATTATTGTCGCTGCTATTATTACTCCTCTGCCAAAGTCCTATACCAGTGCTTCATCATGGTGTGGAGGTGACCCTTGGCTTTCCAAGTGGATGGCAGATGGGCAGAGGAGCCCAGGCTCTGGCAAAGCTGACCAAATTAGAAATGCTTCAAGTAAGGACACAGTGATGGGCTCTGTTCCACTTTTCCCATTTTTTCCCTTAAAGGGCTAGACCTGTGATTCCATTGGTGTAGGGATGATCTCCTAGTAAAGAGATCCTTTCTACCAATGCTAGTCAGCAACTGCTCAGCAACTTAAAGTCAGAGAGGTTTTGGGGGACTGGGGGTTCAGTGATTTATCCAGAGTCACACAGGTAGTATGTGTCAGAGCCAGCACTTGAATCCAGGTCTTTCTGCCTCTGAAGCTAGGTTTCTATTTATTTTTCTATGGGGAAGCCAGATAGTACAGTTTGCTAGGCCCAGAATCCAGAAGATCCAACCTCAGACACTAGCTGTGTGACCCTGGGCAAGTCACTTAACTCTGTTTACCTTAATTTCTTCATTTATAAAATGAGCTGGAGGATATGGCAAACTACTTGAGTCATCTCTGCCAAGAAATCCCAAATGAGGTCACAAAGAGTCAGACATGACAGAAAAATGACTGAACCTGTAGGGCCTTGGTTTTGCTATATTTTTATAGTTTTCATCTCAGTCTTTTCTTATGGTGCAATAACTCCCATCGTTTTCATATACTATTCTTTATTCAGCTTTTCTCTTGTCAAGGGATATAAAGGTTGTTTCCCGATTTTTTATTATTATAAATAATATTGCTATGAATATTTTTATTTGGAAATGGCTTTTTTTCTCCTTGAAAAATATCCTTAGGGAGTGCTTCTATAGATCACTGGGTTAGAGGTTAGAACATTTTTCTAGCTCTTACTATATGTAGTTGTGTTGTTTTCCAAAAGATTGTATCAGTTAATAGTTCCACTGGTAGTATTAATAATGTGCCTGTTTTTTCTGTAGCCATATTGGCATTTTTTATCATTTTGAACTATCTTTGCCAATTTAATGAATTGTAGTATATATATATACACATACACATACACATACACACACACTATATGTAGTATATATAATGATAGTATCTCAGAATGTTTTAAATTTGCATTTTTTTAATTAGAAATTTTAAGTAGTTTTTCAGGTTGTTATTAAATATCTTCTCAGTGGCCCAGGCAACTTTAAGATTATAAGTTGCAAACCAGTTGCCAGTAGAGCATTGAAAGGAGTCTCCATATTGGGAGTTCTAAAAGTGTACGGTGTGTCAAAGGTCTGGATCTACCTTCTACTTCCCCCACTCCCCTCCAGAGCTGCTCGTTTAGATCTTTTGACTGCTTACCTGTTAGAAGAATGGATCTTAGTATTAGAAATGTTAGTTCTTTATAGATTTAAAATGTCAATTTTATATTAAATATTAAAACAAAGATTCTCCCCTCCCCACAACTCTGTCTTTCCTTTTTTTCCCCACTGTATACATTTTTTTTGTCATGTTAACTCTTTATATGACTAAAATTTATCTTTATAAAAGATATTTTCTTTTATGTCAATCTTCCCTCATGGTTGGCCTTGGGGATAAAGGGATAAAGTGAAATTTAACTGATGGTTGAGTTTGGTGGTATGGGGGTTATCATTCTTTAGATTCTTCTTTTTGCCAGCGTGACTCAATCCCTTTACTTCAGCAAACATTTATGGAGTAGTATATATGTGTGAGGCACATTTATGGGTGTCTAAGGGGATATAAAGACAAGTAAGATTATGATCTGGGCAAGGCTAGAGATTAAGGTGTGTGTATATATATAAAAGTAGAAGTAATACAGAATATGATGCCATGTGCTTAAAGCTATCAAGTGCTTTGAGAGTTCAAGAAATGAAAGGAGTCCGTTTTTGAGATTATTACATGTTATATCCTGAATGATGGGAGAGGACTGGAAGATAAAAAAGAAGAGGTGCCACTCATCACCTAGTAGCCTGATGGACTGTGAGAAAGGGTCACAAAGAATGTCACAAAGCAGCGCAGCAGTTAGCGCCTTGAATTGCCTTAGCATGCTGTGAGTTTTATGTCTTCATGTAAATCTTAGTGCCATCTAGTGGTGTGCCTTTGAGATTGGTCTGTTCTTATTTGCATCTTTCAATGAACTCTCAAGTATACACTAAAATACGAAATTGACCCAAATGTCCAGCAAGGTAAATATTCTAGGTTGTGCCTTCAGCTTAATTATAGGACAGAGTCTTGTCTATAGCATTTGTTTCCACATTGCTGATGATTGTACTCATGATGTAGACCGTGTTCAACAATTCAGGTGATTTTAAGAATTCAGGATGGGAGGCAGCCCCACTTGACAGTAGAGGCTCAGTTTTCCTTTAGATTTCATTGACTGTATTTCTAACAAATGATGTATGTAGCCATTTGTGAGATAGTATGTAGTCACTTATGAGACAGTGAGATGCTTCCTCAAATTTCCCACCTTTTTTTTAGGAATGATGTTTTTAAGATTCATTGGTTGATGGCAGCTCTCCCCTTCACAAAATCTTTGTCCTTGGTGTTCCACGCGGTATGTACAATATATTTTTATGTGCATTTTACAATCCTTCTTTTGTAAGTGAACAAAAGAGTGGAGGAGTAAATTACCTTGAAGGAAGAGGGGTTAAAGTGGGTAACAAATTTTAATAGAATCCCTTTTCAATGAAAATCTTCATAATTCTAATGCGTATGGCTCCTCCAGATAATAAAACCTTTTTGCATACCTATAGCACAACACCTCTCCTAAATGCTTCCTGAAACATTGATATTTGCCATTTCCTGAGATGAGAGTGCCATCTACTGAATTATTTCCACCATTTACTGTAATTCTTGCATTTTCCTTTTTCTGGCATTCAATTAATGATAAAATAATGTCATTTAGTTTGCATTTTAATGTGCTTGCTTTTGTTAATGTGTAAATGAATATTTTAACAATTGAGCCATCAAAATTGAGCCAGTGCTTTGTGATATAGAATGTTTGCAAGTAAAAATTAGACTTTGAATGCATTTTTAATTTTTAATGACTCGACCCTATATAATAACCTGGAAAAAAAAGAGAACTGTTGATTAATCCAGAAATATTCCTGAAGGACCTTCAGTGTTCCCATAGATCATGTAATGCCTGCACTCCTTCAAAGTTCAAGACTACTGCTGAATAGATACATTTTGTGATTGGAATTATAACTTGCCTATTTAAGACCTCAGGAAATGAAAGCTGTTTTGATGTTTTTAGTTAACCGTTTAGGACCTGCATAAGAGAGTTCTTTTTCTGCTAATCTGCTTAATATATCATAAGGCATGTGACTTTCAGGTTGTGGAAAAGATGATTTTTTTTCCCAAAATAATTCATGCCATAGCTTATTATTCTGTTTTATTAGGAAAGATAAACTTAGAAACAAATGTTAGTCACTTTCCAAATGTGCTAATCTAGATGTAAGCCATTTGATTCATAGGATGTGTTTACATTTCTTTAGTGAGGAGGTCTTTGTGAGAGTTAGTCTTTGAATATCTTTAAGAAAAGGCAGCTGTCTCTTTTGAGTAATTCGAATTCATCAACCTGAATGATTGGATGGTCTTTTTTGACCCCTTTAACTTGTGTGAGTCTTTGGTATAATCGCATGCTGAATGTGACCAGTGAAGTGCCATTGTATTGAGAGGGTAGAATAGTATATTGCAATAGTTAAATTATCTACATATTATTTTAAGTGGAATTATGTATGTGTGAGGATGAGACTCTTAAGTGAAAACTTGGCTTGGGTTGAAGTGTTTTGAAATGACTGTGTGCTCTGTGATTTCAGATTGATTACCACTACATCTCCTCTCAGGGATTTCCAATAGAAGGTTGGGCTGTTGTGTACTACATCACACACCTGTAAGTATCCAAGATAGTCCATGAAATACTGCTGCTATGATATGCCATGTAAGATTCTGCCATAAACATGATTACCCATTCATGTGGCATTTATGCTTCCTCTCTGTCATAGTGAAGAAAAGCTTCCACTATATTCAGCAAATAGTTACAAGCCTTGGGAGCTCATAGGAGAGTGCCAGATCCTGGTGCTACTGTTTTGGGGCTGCTGGATAAAATGAGAAGCTGCATAATAATAAGAAAGATAAAGTATCAGTGAAAATCCACCACTATGTCCTTATTTCTCTTTCTGCAAAAGTCATGTGAATTACTGAAATGCCCTTTGAAATATTACTGGACACAGTGAGACTTGTTGGTATTTTTAAAATCTTTGAAATTTCTTTTTCAGATTGAAAGGTGCACTCTTGTTCATCACTATTGCACTCATTGGTACTGGCTGGGCTTTCATCAAACACATCCTTTCTGATAAAGACAAAAAGATCTTTATGATTGTCATCCCACTGCAGGTGAGGCAGCTTTATACCTCAGCACTGATATTCCTTGAGGTGTTGGTTTACCAGCCTCTAACTTAGAAGTACAAATTTTATTTATTGATTCCAGTTTTGATCTAGACAAGAAAGTAAGGGAAAATACTTTTTCACTGACTTAGACTTTTAAATCAACTTCTAATACTGAAATAACAACTTCTAATTCTGAAATAGCAACTTCTAATTCTGATACTGGCTGAGCCTAGACTTATATGTTCATAGAAGTTGTATGTGCAATATGGTATTCTAGGAAGAGTATTTGGCACATAAGTACCTACAAGCCTTGAAAGCAGTTTGATTCTCCTGCTGAGAATGATAGTTGCAAGACAAAGTGAAATTATTGCTTTAACAGATAATTAAGCTTATTTTTCACTTTTTAATTTGTATAATAAAACAGTAGATATATAAATTTAAGGTCATTGGACCTTAGTGAAGAGACTTTTGAAAGAAAAATGTGGTGGGAAAGAAATTGGGAGTTAGGAAAAAACTACATTTCAAAATAATTTGTACTGGGGCAGCTAGGTGGCACAGTGAATAGAGCACTGACCCTGGAGTCAGGAATACCTGAATTCAAATCCGACATCAGACACTTAACACACACACACACACACACACACACACTCGAGCCATGTGACCTTGGACAAGTCACTTAACCCCAACTGCCCTCCAAAAAGCAAAAAAAAAAAAAAACCCAAAACAAACAAACAAACAAAATAACTTGTAATTGTGGGAAATGAAACAAATTTTTACTTGAATCATAGAAATAAATCACCTCTAATCCATTTCAAAAAGGAACTACACTTAAGACTTTTAAAAATAGTACAGTATATTTACATTTGTAATTTGGAGATGTCAGGGGAAAGTCAGGAAGATATTTTGGGGCTATGGATTTTTCATGATACTAAACACATTTAACCACTTTATCTTGAGTAATCTCGAAAATTTAAATTGTAAATTTCTTCAGAGCATAAGCCACTTGATGGTCTTTTTCTTCCAGTTGAAATATTATTCATTAGGAAGTGAAACTGCTAATGACAAACTAAAACCTAAAGTCACAAACTGAAGAATAGAAAAGAGCCTATCTGTTTCCAGAATAGCTGTACCAGCTTCATCTTTAAACTCTTCTTTTCATACTCCTGCCATCTTTTTTGCTTTTATGGAAACCTGACTCACTGCAGAAAACACTGCATTTCTGGCTATCATCTCTAGTGCTGGTTGTTCTCTTTTCTCACATCCACTAACATGTTGAACCAAGAAAGATAGTTGGCATATTCCTTGTTCTCACTGTGTTGCTTCCATATTATCCCAATGACATTATAATTCAGCAGCAACTCCATTGAGGTTCACTGCCTCCATCTATATCATCTAGTCTAGGCTTTCTTCCCATAACCATATGGATTCTGGATCACTGTACCTCCTTTTTTAAAAAAATTAATTTATTTGTTTACTTTTAGTTTACAAGATTCAGTTTCATAGTCCTTTGAGTTCCCAATTTTTTCCCCCCACCCTCTTTTTCATCCCCTCTCACCTCCCCATGGCAGCATGCAGTCAAATATAGGATCTGCAAATACCTTCACATTAAACATCAGTCAGGTTGTAAAGAAGGGTTATAACCGATGGAATGAACAGTGGGAAAGAGGAAACAAAACAAGAAAAAGAAAGAGAGCCAGTAGTTTGCTTCAGTCTGCATTCAAACTCTGTAGTTCTTTCTCTGGATGTGGACATCTCTTTCCATCATGAGTCTTTTGGGGTTGTCTTATAACCTTGCATTGCTGAGAAGAGCTCAGTCTATCAAAGTTGGTCATCACACATACGTTGTGTCTTTAATTGTGTACAAATTTCTTGGCACGGCTAGGTGAATAGAACACCAGCCCTGGAGTCAGGAGGATCTGGGTTCGGGTCCGGCCTCAGACACTTAACACAAAAACTAGCCGTGTGACCTTGAGCAAGTCACTTAACCCCAGTTGCCCTCCAAAAAGCAAAAAAAACCCAAACAAACCAAGTTTCTCCTGGTTCTGCTCTTCTCACTCAGCATCAGATTGTATAAGTCTCTCCAGGTTATTATGAAGTCCATCTGCTTCTCATTCCTTTTAGTACATTAGTATTCCATTACATTCATATACCGCAATTTGTTTAGCCATTCCCCAATTGATGGGCATCCCCTTGACTTCAAATTCTTTGCCACCACAAAAAGCTGCTGTAAATATTTTTGTACATATGGGGCCTCTTCCCACTTCTGTGATCTCTTTGGGATACTGTATCAACAATGCAATATTTACAATGTCTACGGCAATTATAAATATGCTGATATGGTTATTAATCACAAAATATACCAGGCACGGATCTGAATTCGGTTCTGGCCTCAGACACTTAATGCACACACAAACAAAAACCTAGCCGTGTGACCTTGGGCAAGTTACTTAACCCCAATTGCCCTCCAAAAAAAAAAATTATATATATATATATATTTATACCAGGCTCTTTACATGGGGGATAAAGCTAGAACATTTATTAAAATACCAGAAAACTGAGTCCCAAAAGCAGAAAGCCAAAGCCATCCCAGTTGTTATGAAATTGGCACACGTAGTTAATGTAGTAAACGCCCACTCAAGTCTTTGAAACAGAACAGGCTACCTTAGGCAAAGATCCTCCTCTCCCCACTCACAGCAACTGCTCAGTGTGCAGGAAGCATGCTCCCAGCAGCTCTGGCTCCCCTGCAGTTCCTGTCCCTGGCAGTCCTCAACAGGAATCCCTAGCAGAAACTCTGGTTGGCTCAAAAAAGGAAGGAGTTCTCTGCACCTCCGCCTCTGCCTCCATCTCTGCCTCGGCTGCTACCGCTGTCACTGCCACCGCCACCGCCGCCGCTGCTGCTGCCACTGCTGCTACTGCCACCAGTCACCGCAGGCACTCTAGCTTGGCTTCCACTTCCTCTTGCCCCACCCCTTCCTGCTACATCAGCAAATTCAAGGGGCATGGAAGATCTTTAAATCCTATAACCTTACAGATACAACCCTAGAAGTGGTATTGCTGGGTTACCTCCTTTCTCAAGGAGTACAAGTACTTCTCCATCCCGAGTGCTGCCTTCAACATGGGAACTTTAACAATACACATTTATGTCCTCTCAAATATCCTGACCTCTCAGTTCATAAGAATCCTCCATTGCCATCATTTGCAGAGTCAGTTGGTCCCACTCCCCCAACATACACACCTTAATTTCATTTTAGAGTTTATCATGATCCATTATTGTTTTACTTCCATGATTTAGAGCCCAGGAATTCTCTTGCTTGACCTCATTGTTCCTAAACATGCTCATCCTACTGTAGTTTCCAGTCCCTCCATTCCATCCTGTTCTCCTTCCCTGTTTGGCCTCACTGCCTTCTCTTCACAGTCTTGACCCAATTTCTAGTTGATCAGTTCAGTTATACATGTTCACTCTTGACTCTTTTCTCCTCCTTATCCTGCTGCTGTTTCTGTCCTGTCAGTTCTCAACCCTGGATTACTCTCCCTTCCTCCTTCAACCCCTATCCACCTTCCATCTGCCCTCTCCACAGTTGTTGAGTTAATTGACAGGAATTTGTTAAACTAGACACTATATTAGATACTAGGTGAATAAAGATATAAATGAGAAAGCCCTTATGCTCAAGAAATTTATATTCTAAAAGGGAAGACATCACGTATGCATTTAAAATGAATATAAGATAAATACAAGTACTTCTAAACTGTTGAATACTATTGGTGGAAGTTATACCACT
Organism: Gymnobelideus leadbeateri; assembly: GCA_011680675.1. Lineage (NCBI taxonomy): Eukaryota > Metazoa > Chordata > Mammalia > Diprotodontia > Petauridae > Gymnobelideus > Gymnobelideus leadbeateri. The sequence goes on along the minus strand of WOXC01002186.1, from coordinate 112,158 downwards.
ATTTCAACTGAGCTTTCCCTGCCACACAGAAAAAATGTTTATTTTCCATTGATTGACATTCTATTCCACTCCATCATCAACCCTTTCAAATCTTCTTGCCCGTCTTTAAGCCTCCAATGCTTCTTCTGTCTTCTGTCTCCTTGGAGTAGTTGTTTCCTCAGGCTCTGTGCCTTTTCTCCTTTTTCCCTTTATATGCTCTTTCTTGGAGATCTCTTCAACTTCTGTGAGTTCATTTAGCTTTACACAGATGTCTCTCAGATTTGTATACCCAGCCTTAATCCAGCTTGAACTCTAGTCACACATTGTTAGCTGCTTACTGCTTATCTTTTCCTAGATATACCATAAGTATCTCAAATTCAACATAATCTGAAAAAGAACTCATTATCCTTGTACCCTAAACCTGTTTCTCCTTTAGGCTTCACTATTTTCATTGAGAGCATGACAATCCTTCCAGTCACCCAGATTCATAACCTCAGAGTCATGCTCAACTCTTCACTTCTTATATCTGTTCAGTTGCCAAGTCTTGTCATTTCTACCTCCATAAGATTTCTCCATCCATCCCCTTCCATTTATATAATTACCTAATAGTGTTTGGAGGCCCTCATCATCCTATACTTAGGTTATTGCAATAGTCTCTTGATGGGTTTCTCTGATTACATCCTCTCCCCCTCCAACTTACCCTTCACATACCTGCCAAAATAATCTTTCTAAGGTACAAGTCAGACCATGTCACCTCTTGCTCAACAACTTTCAGTGGCTTCCATTTGCCTCCAGGATACAGGCCCTTTACAATCTCGATTCTGTCTTCCTTTCTAACCTATTTCGTGCTTTCATGAACTCTGCATTCCAGCCAAATTTGACTGCTAGTTATTCTCCAAAATTCACGTGCTTATCTCTTGCCTCCCTGTGTTCTGATAAGCTCTTCCCAAGGCCTGTAGTTCACTTTCTCTTCAATTTTGCTTCTCAAAAACCTTGTCTTCAAAGCTTATTTCATATGTCATCTTCTCCTGGAAGATTTTTCGATTCTTCTCCCTCATCTTCTGACTTAGTAAGCTCTTTGAGGACAGTCTTTTTCATTTTGTCTTTCTATCCCTGGCATTTATCAAAATGCCTTAAAATGAATTAAAACTAATTTTTTCCTGTGAGGGAAGACATAGGAGTTTTAGAGCTTATGATTTACATTTTCCCCCTCTTATGTAACTAATATCACAATATCAAACCTAGAAGAGCTTCATTATCCAAAAATCTGAGACCCATGGAAGGGTCATCCTTGATCTGTATAATGTAGGAGCTATGGCCATGGGCAGTAAAGTACCAGCTGCTCACCTGCCAGGAAGTTTAACCTGAGCTAAGGCCCAGTTTGCCTAAAACGCAAAGATTTGGTAGGGAGCTGGAAGGTAGGTGTCCATTTCTCCTTTGTAACTACTGCTCTTGGGTCTGCTGCTTTACGTGATCCTTCAGAATTCAGTGACTCATCATGTTCTTCAGGTCCTAGCAAATGTGGCCTACATCATCATAGAATCAACTGAGGAGGGAACAACTGAGTATGGCTTGTGGAAAGATGCTTTGTTCCTGGTCGACCTGCTGTGCTGTGGGGCCATACTCTTCCCAGTGGTGTGGTGAGTAAAGCAGGAATGCACTATCTGCAGCTTGCAGAGTCTCTCAAAGTCTGTGCTCATCTAGACAGTGACAGCTGTCATTTACAGGAGCTTGAAATTGCTGACTCATCAGTGATAGAGTGCACATTTCCTAGCTAAAAGAGCCCCATGAAATAGCATTTTCTTTCCATGAGAATAAAGTGAAATAGATAAAATAAAACTAAAGACAGATTTCAGCGTGGAAATTTCTTCAGCATGGAAACCATCTTCAGAATGGTAGACTTTCTCCTGAGCACACTGTAAAAAACAATTAGCACGGGGCGGCTAGGTGGCGCAGTGAGTAAGAGCGCCGGCCTCGGAGTTGGGATGACCCAAGATGAAATCCAGCCTCAGAAAATGAGCACCCACACATAAATAATGACTAGCCGTGTAACCTTGAGCAAGTTACTTAAGCCCAGTTGCTTTAAAAAAAAAAAAACAATTAGCTTTTAGATATGTTTCTTTTCATTTGCTTTGTTTTAAAGACTTTGTTTTAAAGACTAAGGTAATAATAGATATAATGTTTCATGTAGTTAAATAATCTTTAGGGTACTCCTGTCTAAGGTTCAAACAGCAAGCTTTTATTATCTTCTCAGTGCCAGTCTCTGTGCTACATCTTGAGGATACAATGACAAAAGATGAGGACTGTCTCTTCTCTCAAGGAGTTTATATTCTTTCAAGGAACGCAGCATTTCCACATACATATATGCATACAATACAAAGTGGTTAGGGAGCATGGGCCCTGGTAATTTGGAGATCAGGAAAGAAAGGCTTCATGGAAGGTGCGCTAATTGTTTCAAGAAAGAAATGAGGCATTCTCTGAGATGGAGGTGAGGAGCAAGTACATTCCAGGCACAAGTGATGGCCATACAGATGTGGAAGATAGAGAGTGTTGTGTGTGAGGAACAGAAAACCAACTTGGTTGGACCCCATAAAGTATAGCAAAGGGAGTAATGTGAAGCCAAAATAGAGGGGCAGGTATGTGGTGCAGTGAGTAAGAGCACTGGCCCCGGAGTCGGGAGGACCTGGGATCGGTTCCAGCCTCAGTTACTTAGCACCCACACATAAATAACTAGCCGTGTAACCTTGAGCAAGTTATGTAACCCCAATTGCTTAAAAAAAATAGAGGAATTCATATTTCCTACTGAAGGTAGTAGGGGATCACTGCTATTTATTGAGGAGTGATTGATAGTCAGATCTGTGTTTAAGGAAAATCCCTTTGGTAACTCTCTTGTATCAGAGTAGGAAGAGACTTGAAGTAAGAAGACTAGTGGGAAGCTATTGGTATTAAAATAGGTGAGAGGGGATAAGAGCCTAAGCTTTAGGGGTGTCTCTATGAATAGAGAAAGGGGATGAGGTGTGAGAAATGTTGTAGTGGTAGAAATGGCAAGGTTTGCAACTGATTGTGTAGGATCAGGGAGAGTGAGGAGTTGAGGATAAGGCTGATGTTGCTAACCTAGGAGACTTGAAGAATAGTAATACCCCTAACTTATATAGGGAAGAACAATAACAGGAAGAGTTTGGCAAGAAAGATAAAATTAGTTTTGTTTTGGACATTTTGAATTTGAAATGTCTCTGCAGTATTTTGTTTGTCATATCCAAACTACAGGAGGAACTAAATGAGTTCATTTCCTGAACTGGATGTGAGACTGGGGCTAGTTATATAGATCTGTGAGTCATCTGCATAGAGATGATGATAAAATAGATGAGAATCAGCGAGGTCACCTGGAGAGTACAGTATAGAGCAAACCAAGAAGAGGGCTCAGAACAGAGCCTTGGGTTGCACCTACAGTTAGGGGGCCTGATGGGTAATGGAGAAAACAGCTTAACTCATTTGGTTAGATCGTGGTTTTGTGTGATACTTCTGTGGTGAGTTTAATACTCAAATGGGTTAAGTTCTTTGTATTTCATAGGCCTGGTCCTAATCCCCAGCCAATCTGCCTTCTGAAAAATCGCTGTTAATTTCTCTTTTTTTTTTTTGCTTTTTTTTGGGAGGGCAGTTGGGGTTAAGTGACTTGTCCAAGGTCACACGGTTAGTTTTTGTGTTAAGTGTCTGAGGCCAGGGCTGGTGCTCTATTTGCTGCACCACCTAGCCATCCCAATTGCTGTTAATTTCAAAGATGAAATGTGAAAGAGCATATGAATCAGTGCAAAATGTTTTGTGAGCTTTAAAGTGTTACTTAATTTGTACCTATCATTGTTATCTTAACAAACACACATTAGCTTTGAGTACTGATTCTAGACCCTTATAGTCACAGAGAGATTTGTTTATTTACTTACCTACCTGGCTTCATTTGCACTGCCAGGAATCTCTCAAGTGGGTGGGTCTCAGGAAGGAACCATGGAGTTAGAGATACAAATTTCTTGCTACTAGTTTAAAATTATTCTTTCTTTTAAATGAATGTCCTGGAAATTGTTTTTTGTTTTAGTTTGGGGGGGCTTAGGTTTTGGTTTGTTTTTTTTTTTTGGTCCAGACCTATGATTTCACAGGTATAGAGAATTCCCACTGAGGAAATTCCCTCTACTGACATATATGTTGCTGTTTAGCTGCTTACAGCCTCCGGAGGGCTTTTTGGGACACTGAGAGAGTTGGTGACTTGCCCAGGTCACACAGACAGGAGATGTGGTAGAAATGGGTCTGGAATCCAGGACTTCCTGGCTACTTTACGTCTGCTACACTGGAGGCATCAAACTCACAAAAGCAAACACTCCCAGTGCTGCTAGAACTAGATTAAAATGTGATTGTGCAATGTTTAAAAAAAAAATAGGGGTGACTAGGTGGCACAGTGAATAGAGCACTGGCCCTGTAGTCAGGAGGACATGAGTTCAAATCCGGCCTCAAGACACTTAACACTTACTAGCCATGTGACCTTGGGGAAGTCACTTAACCCCAATTGTCCTGCCCTCCCCCCTCCAAAAAAAGCAAAAAACCAAAAATAAATAAATAAAACTACAACATAGACACTGTTAATTTGGGGTTTTCTAAATGGATCCATTCCATATGGATCCATTTCTATGTAAGTTTGACAGTACTGCATTATGACATACTACTAAAAAATGCTATAAAATTGGGGGAAGGGGGACCCACAGGTGGAATCACTAATGCTAAAGAATTGGTGTTATCCTAAAACCATTTACTCTTTTCTCTTCTTTGTATAAATGAAGGGTGCCAGCTATATAGAGACTGTAATCTGAAAAAAAAACAAAAACTAGGGCCTGGTCAAATTAGAAGTAGTACTGTAATGGTAAAATTAATTTAAAATTTAATTATGAAAACTAACTGCAAGTGAATATAGGTGAATCAGATAGCTGCTAAGATATCCTTAGGAAATGAGTTAAAAATCTCAGTTTAGTGAAATTCTGACTGTGTGAAAAGACTATAGTACTGAGACATTATCTGGTCAGTAAACTGTCAGACTTTGCTTTAGGGTAGCTTCTGTCACTACTTAATATGTCCAGCGTCTATATGAGCTCTGATGACTTATTTTCCCCACTGGTAAATGTTAGATTATCTTAAGGCCTTCTTTTATCACCAGGCTATTAATTGATTATAGTCTCTGTGTTTTTGTTTTTTTTTAAAGCAATTGGGGTTAAGTAACTTGCTCAAGGTTACACGGCTAGTCATTGTTTATGCGTGGGTGCTCATTTTCTGAGGCCGGATCTGATCTCGGGTCATCCAAACTCCGAGGCCGGCTCTCTTACTCACTGCGCCACCTAGCCGCCCCTTTAGGGCAATTGGGGTTAAGTAACTTGCCCAAGGTTACACTGCTAGGTTTTTGTTTGTGTGGATTAAGTGTCGGAGGCCGGCTCCGAACTCAGGTCCTTCTGATTCCAGGGCCGGCGCTCTATTCACTGCGCCACCTAGCCGCCCCTTGTTTTTGTTTTTTAATCACATCCTGGCTCCTGGCAAAATTTTTCCTTCACCATTAAGCAGGGTCAAATGATCAATTGCTGACTTTCCTAACTAACCAGCAGATGGCATCTCCATGTCACCAAGCCTAAAGCATTGTATTTGGTAAAATGTTGCTATGAATCAAAAGTTTCTCATCTTTATTTTTTTTTGGAGGGCAATTGGGGTTAACTGACTTGCCAAAGTCACACAGCTAGTGTGTCAAGTGTCTGAGGCTGTATTTGAACTTAGATCCTACTGAGTCCAGGGCTGCTGCTCTATTCACTGTGCCCTGCTTATTGCATTTAAAACTGAACTTGCTAGAAGCTTGGCCTACAATATGGTTATATCCAGAAAAGGCTAACATAAAAAAACCACAACAATAAAGCTTTTTTTTTTAAAGAAGAAATAAGATACGAGATGGATATTGACAGCCCATACTGGCATCCACACAGTGACCAGAAGTATCTGGGTGGTCTGATGGATAGAGCCCTAGGCCTACCTGAGTTCAAGATTGAACTCAGGCACAACCTAGCTGTGTGACCCTGGCAAGTCACTTAATATCTATTTGTCTCAGTTCCCTTAACTATAAAGTGAAGATACTAACACCAGCTATATTGCATTGTGAGAATTAAATGAGATAAGTGTTTACCATAGTGCCTGGAACATAGCAGGTGCTATATAAATGTTTATTTCCTTCCTCTTTCCCTTCATCAAGAGGGCCTTCAGCATATACTTATACTGCTCCTCACACCTTTAAAAAAAAAAAACAAAACAACCAAAAATTCAACAACATTTGAAGGGCTAAGTAGAGGGAGGATTTGATTTGTCTCCAATGGGCGGACTTAGGAGCCGAGAAGTTGCAAAGAGACAGATTTAGGCTTGATGTAAAGAAAAACTTCCCAATGCATAGAGCTCTCCAAAAGTGGATTGGGTTGCCTCTGGAATACATGGATTTGCCCTCACTAGAGGCTTCAGACAAAGTCTGGACAACAACCTGTCACTTATGTAGTAGAGCAAATTTGTGTTCATACGTGACTTGTATTAGATGGTCTCAGAGGTCCCTTCCAGTTCTAGAATTCTGATTTCAAATCCAGTCTTTCTTTAAAGGCCATTTGATCCACTCTCCCTTCATTTTAAAGATTATGTATTTGAGGTTTGGAAACATTAATTGCTTATTAATGTTTTATCTGAATTGCTTATCTTCCCAGTAAGGGTGGGTGACAAGGAAGGGAATGAATCTGGAATTCAAAGTTTTAAAATCAAATGTTTAAAAATATATACTATTATTAATACTATTTTACATGTAATTGGGAAATAAGATATACAGGCACTGGGGCATAGAGATCCACCATGCCCTACTGGAAAAGTCAAAGGGGGTATGGGAGAAGATATGGGAGAGAGCAGGTTGGAGGAGGGGATATCCTGTGGGACCTCTATTTTGGGGCGGTGGGTAGGGGAAAAATGGGGAGAAAATTTGTAATTCAAAATCTGGCAGAAATGAATGATATAAACCAGAAGTTAATAAAGCATTTGGGAAAAAAAAAGAAGAAATTGCACCAAGTTATAGTTAATGGCTGAGCCTAAGAAAAGAAATATAAGTTCATGAGCTAATTTTTGCTCTTTAAATGTTTATTTTTAGGTCAATAAGACATTTACAAGAAGCCTCAGCAACAGATGGAAAAGGTAAGTTTATTTTTGTGGCCCATTTTCTGATGCTTGAGACTCCATTAATTTAATAAGTTTGAGACTTTCCTGTACTTTTTAGTTGATATTGAGTGGCAGAGTAGGAAAAGCTATTTGTTTACAAACTCATGTCCTTATTTAGTGGTGATAAGTGGAGATTTCTAAAAGGAGTGTTTTTGGTTTTCTAGTTGCCTGGTAAGCCAAGCCAATTCTAAGTTGGGTTAATGTTGTTTTGTAAAGAAGCTGGTATTCAAGATTCCAGGGACTTAGCTACATGTGGGGGCTGGGAGGATTACTGTTTAACAGAATGACTCATTTCATCTTCCCTAATGAGTGTGATTTTTACCTCACAAACTCATTGGGAGCACAAAATCCTGTCTCTGGGTGGGGAGAGGTAACACTTCCTTGTGAAAATGAGTGGCATCACTTCCAGCCTCTGGAGTTCAGATGGGTATGTGTAAAGCAGCCCTTCCTGCTATTTTGCTTCACAGTTGATTTAACAAGCTGCAGAAATAGATGTGTCCCTATTAATTTAAAATTATGACTTGGATAACCAGAAAAGACCTTCAGAATTTGCTGATTTTAAAAAAAGAGCCATTAACGTTTGCATTTTTCCCCTTAAATTTTTCATAACCTGTTTTGGTTTTGTTTGGGGATTTTTTTTCCATTTACATGTAAAAACAATTTTTAAAATTTGTTTAAAAAATTTTTGTGTTCCAAATTCTGTATGTCACCTTCATTGGGAAGGCAAGCGATTTGATAAAGTTTATATATGTGCAGTCATGCAAAACTTATTTCTATATTAGTCATAATTGTGAAAGAAAACCAAGAAAAGGTAAAAGTATTCTTCGATCTGCATTCAGATTCTATCTTTCTCTGAAGGTGGATAGTATTTTTCGTTATAAGTCCTTTGGAATAGTCTTAGATATTGTATTGCTGAGAATAGAAGGTATTTCACAGTTGATCATCATACAGTATTGCTGTTACTATGCACACTGTTCTGGTTCTGCTCACTTCACTTTGTATCATTAATGAAAGTCTTCCGTGGTTTTTCTGAAATCATCCTACTCATCATTTCTTATAGCACAATAATATTCCGCCACAGTCATATACCACAACTTTTTCAGCCATTCCCCAATTAATATCCCCTTGATTTCCAGTTTTTTGCCACTGCTAAAAGAACTGCTAGGGACAGCTAGGTGGTGCAGTGAATAGAGCACTAGCCCTGGAGTCAGGAGGACCTGAGTTCAAATTTGACCTCAGACACTAGCTCACTAGCTATATGACCTTGGGTGAGTCACTTAAGCCCAATTGCCCTGCCTTTCCCCCTCAAAAAATAAAAACTGCTATAAATATTTCGTATATATAGGTCCTTTTTAAAAAATATTTTTCGGATACAGACCTAGCTAGTAGTGGTATTGCTAGGTCAAAGGGTATACAGCTTTCCCATTTAGCTCCGTTCTTTTCATCAGGAATGCTTGAAAGTCCTCTATTAAATATCCATTTTACCTCCCTGAAGGATTATATATTATTATTATAATTATATTATTAATGGCTTGGTGATTCTTGGTTGTAATTCTAGCTCCTTTGTTCTCTAGAATATCATATTCCAAGCCCTTTGATTCTCTAATGTAAAATCTTCTAAATCTTTTGACTGTGGCTCCACAATATTCAAATTATTTCTTTCTGACTGCTTGCAATATTTTCTACTTGACTGGGGAGCTCTGGAATTTGGCTATAATATTCTTGGGAGTTTTCATTTTGGGATCTCTTTCAGAAGGTAATTGGTGGATTCTTTCATTTTCTTATGTAAATTACCTTCTTATTCAAGGGTATCAGGGTATTTTTCCTTGATAATTTCTTGAAAGATGTCTATGCTCATTTTTTGATCGTGGCTTTTGGGAAGTTGAATAAATCTTAAATTATCTTACCTCAGTCTGTTCTCCAGGTCATTTTTTCCATTGATGTATTTCACATTTTCTTCTATTTTCTGTTTCTTGATATCTCATCAAGTCATTAGCTTACCCAATTCTACTTTTAAGGAATTATTTTCTTCGGTTTTTGTATCACCTTTTCCATTTGGCCAATTCTACTTTTTAAGTTCTTTTCTTCTGCTTTAAGGACTTCTTCTTGTCAGTGAATTTTTGTGCCTCTTTCACCATTTGACCTTGTCTTTTTTTGCGGGGGGGGGGGAGCGGGGTTTAAGTGACTTGCCTAGGGTCTTACAGCTAATAAATGTTTAGGATCAGATTTGAACTCAGGGCCTCCTGATTCCAGGGCATTGCTTTATCCACTGCACCACCTGACTGCTCCTTAGATTGTTTTTTAAGGTATTATTTTCTTCCCTAATTTTTTTTTTTGTGCTTCTGTTACCCAGCTATTAATTCTTTTTTCATAATCTTCTTGTATCACTCATTTGTTTTTCCAAGTTTTCCTCTGTGTCTCTTATTTGAGTTTTTAAATCCTTTCTGGCTCTTTCAGGAATTCTTCTTCAGCCTGAGACCAATTCACATTTTTCTTTTAGGCTTTGGGTATAGCTGTTTTGACTTTTGTCTTTGTATTTTGAGCTTCCTTGTCGCCGTAGTAACTTTCAGTATTCAGGTACTCTATTTTGCTCATTTTTCCAATTTATTTCTTGACTTTTAACTTTATGTTAAAGTTGGACTGTACTCCTGGGGTAGAGGGGGAATTGTCACAAGCATCAGATTTTTCATGTTTCAGTTTTCAGAGTTCGTTCTGGGGGTCTTTAAGATTTCAGTTCTTGGGGCGGCTAGGTGATGCAGTGAATAGAGCACTGGCCCTGGAATCAGGAGGACCTGAGTTCAAATCTGGCCTCAGACACTTAACACAAAAACTAGCCTGTGACCTTGGGCAAGTCACTTAACCCCAATTGCTTTCCCCAAAAAAGCAAAAAAAACAAAACATTTCAGTTCTTTCAAGGCAGTATGATCTAAGGAGAGGTGTGATCTTGGCTTGTGTTCTGGTCTGTGAGTAACAGCAAGCACTCTTTTCTATCCTGGAATTGTAACCAGTGTCCTGCTCCTACTAGTGCTTCTCCTTACCCTGGGACTGAAACTCTATGGGCAATTCAACAATGCCCCCAGTGCCAGCAGAGGGTCACCTATAATCCCCTTCTGACCAATTCTCTGATCCCCTTACTATTTGTGGGCTGAAGGCTTCAGGAGCGATGCTGCTGATTCAGTCACTCCCAAGACCTGCTGCTGCCTTATTGGGGTGTGGCCCACAGTAGACTGAGCTTCACTCTTACCCTAGTGAAACAGACTTTTTCTGCTGACCTTCTAAATTGTCTTGGGCTGGAAAATTCTTTTACCCCATACTTTTTGTTGGTCCCACCACTCCAGAATTTGTTTTGAAATGTTATTTTAAAGTTGTTGGGAGGAAAATTTAGGAGATCTCAGATAAGTCCCTGCCTTTACTTGACCATCTTGACTCTGCCTTATAATCTGTTTTTTAAAAAATGTATATTTTTTTTTTGGTATGTGCTTCTATCCTCTTTTCCTCTTTAAAACTACAATGAAGCTAGAGTACTGGGGGATGTTTCCAACATTTCTAATCCATCCTATGACAAGAGCTATTATACATTAGAAATGTCCTTCCTGAGCTCAAAATCCCACAGCACATCAGCTTCTTAAGGAGTAAAGTTTAAATACCTAAACCTGGCCTTCAGTCTGGCTTATCATACTGCAGCATGGCTTAGAAGAGAAAGCCCTGGTCTTGGAGTTAGGAAGAACATTTTAAATCCTACTTCAGACCCTGGGTCAGCTGGGTGACCCTGGACAAGTCACTTAATCCCTTTTTATCTCAGTCTCCTCATTTGTAAAATGAGATAGTTGACTCAGTGGCCTGTAGAGTCCCTTCTAACTCTGACCCTATGATCTCTAATTCTAGTGTCCTCACAGTACTCCCTCCCACATATCCCACAATCTGGACCAATTAGAATGCAGTATTTACAGTTTTAACACACAGGTGTCATGCTTTCACACTGTTGTCATGCTTAGAATGCCTTCTACTTGTTTAAATTTTAATTCAGATGCCATTCCTCTAGAAAATCTTCCCTGATTCCTTTCAGACTTGAAATGTCATTTTACTTAGGCCTTTTTACTTAATACGTAATACATATTGATGTCTCTATCATATTGCCCTATTATACTGTAAGTTCCATGGTGGCAGCATCTCTAACAATACCAGAGTCCTACACATAATATTTGTTGAGTTGACTTTTATTACAGTAGGTGTTAGGCTCATAAATTGGGCATTCAAATATCATAGTAGATTCTAGTCCTTTTTCAAATATAGACCATAACAGTAGCCATAAGATTGCACATATGGTAATGTTGGTACTGATCTCTCATTTAATGAAGTTGTATTTGTATATGTGTAAATTTATTATTATTATTCTTATTAACAACTATATCATATTGTTCATTTATTTAATCTTATCAGCTAAAATCCTTAGATCTTTTTCAAATGAAATATTGCCAGTTGGGGCAGCTAGGTGGTGCAATGAGTAGAGCGTCGGCCCTGGAGTCAGAAGGACCTGAGTTCAGATCCGACCTCAGACACTTAACGCACACACAAAGAAAAAACCTAGCCGTGTGACCTTGGGCAAGTTACTTAACCCCAACTGCCCTCCAAAAAGAAAAAAAAAAGAAATATTGCCAGTCCATTTCTCCCAAATTAAATGCTTCTAATTACTTTTTTAATTTTTAAAATAAAAATTTTTATTGGTATCTTTTGGTTTTGTATTACTCATATTTCCTAGCATATCCCTCCATCTTCTCCTATGCAGAGGGACATTCCTTATAATGAAGAATAAAAAAGAACAAACAAACAATCCAGTAAAACTAAGCAATATATTTCAGATGTTTGACATTATTGTATATAATGTATCATACCCATAGTTACCTATCTCTTTGAAAAAGTGGGGAGGGGTGTCTTCTTATTTCTCTTCTTTGGAGCCAGACTTGTCATTATAATTTCTCAGCACTCAGTTTTGTTTTGATGTTGTTCTTTCAATTTGCATTTTTAATCATTGTGTATGTTGGTTTCCTGATTCTGCTTACTTCATTTTGCATTATTTTATATATGTCTTTACATGCTTCTTTGCATTCACTGTAGTCATCATTCTTACAACATAGTAATATTCCATCATATTGTTGTACCATAACTTGTTAGCTGTTCATTCCTCAGTTGGAGGACATTCTACCTTATTTCTGGGTTTTTGCCATTATATTGTGGTGCATACAGGGCCTTTCTTTTTGCCATTGTCTTTTTTAGGAATATCATTAGTAGTGTAATCTCTGAAACAGTGAGTATTGACATTGTAATTTATTTCTCTGTACTATTCCAAATTGCTTTCCAGAACAGTTGATCTAGTTCATAACTCCACCAATAAGTGAATAGAGTTACATTTTGAGAGCAGAGTAATGGGCTTTTTACATGAAGCTAATGATCAAATCTTAAAGCTGGATATGCCTTTAAGGCAACTGCCTTATTTTATTGGTGAGGAAGCCAAGCCCCAGAGAGGAGAGATCAGAGCAGTAACCAAATGAGAACTCGAACCCATGTCTTTGACGCCATATTTAGTGGTTTTCTACTTAAATTATTGATGACTAAAAAGAAAGATTTTTTCCTCCCTCAGTTTTCTTTGTTGAATTTAGGTCTTCAGAGTTTCTTCTGACATCTGTCTCCATTGTTCCAATTCTGATTAAATTTTTTTAAATTCTAAGAAGCACTTTTTTAGTTGAGGGAAAACAATGTCTCTTGTTCATTCCCTTAGCCCCCTGTTTGCCTGGGCTCCCCTCCGGCTCCACCTTTCTGATTCCTTTCACAGACCCCTTTAGATTAAGCTCCCTGCATTCTTTTCTTACCCTCATCCCCACAGCACAGTGAAAACATGGGACAATCAGTGTTAACAGCCTTTATTAACTCATTGTTAAAGTCTTCCTTCCATTAGCCACCAGCAGTTGGTCCCAAGTGCCCAGTGACATTTCACACTTGATGGTACTTTATGTTCTACAGAAATTTCTGCTTGTTAACAAAGCTGTCTTCTATGCTATTCCTGGTTGAGAGAATACTAGGAGGAGATCATAATTGCTATCCAAGATCCTCAGTGAAGGGGAGCAGAGTTGAGCAGGCCTCCATTGTATTTGTGGCTTGAGGTAATACTGTACAGTCTGCCTGGCAGTTTATGGTTTTTCCACAAGGTGACAGCATGGGGCCTATTGAGCAGCAACCAGTTTTTGAAAAGAGGGACAATATGCAAAATGACAGAAAATTGAGAGGGACTAGAATAACAAAAGTAATACTTTTTTTCATTTACCGCAAATGAAATGGGCCAGAAATGTAACTCTTTCCTCTCCTTCTCGTTACTTACCTCTTCACCGCTGAAGTTATAAAGCACTTTGCTTACCTAAGTCTATAAAGGGTATTTAGATGATAATAGGTTAGACTAAGATAGATGCTGAAAATATCATATACTACAAAGTTAAGTATTATCCTGAATGAAAAAAAGTAGACATTTGGTAAACTGTCAGAGTTTGGAGACTTCTCAAAAAAAAAATCCTGAACTTAATAAAAGATTAGACCTACAAGAACCAAGATAAGGCATGTACCGAAGACTGATTATAAGGGATTCATAAGGACAGACTGTTTACTTTTTATATATGTAAAATTAAAAATATATAAAATATATGTCTAAGATTCTTATTAATAATTGGGTAGCACATAAGAAAGATTGGGGTAAACCTGAGTATGATATGAACTCAAAATTTAAGTAAAACCATTTAGGAACAGCAAAGAAGAGTAATTATTTTATACAAATGAGATGCAAGAGAAAGAATCAATACAGAGGAATTAAATGGGGGAGGAGGGCTGGTAGTTCTGGTAACCTGCTTTCATCTAGAATGGGTTTAAGAGGGAACAAACAATACATATGTATTTAGAAGAGTATAAAGGTCTTCTAAATTCAGAAGAAATAAAATGGTAGGGGCATAGGGAAGGAGGAGAGGACAAGGGAGGGATCTTTAGAGGGGAAGGTGATGAAACAGGTAAAAGGGGGGGGTATAAAAAGGTCTTTAGATTTATGGGAATGGGAGGATAGGGGAAGAGATCCTTGGAAGGGAGTAGGCAAGTAATAGGAGGGGCAAGGTAGTGGGTAGAAGTAAAGTAGAGGAGGCAGGAGCAATAGGAAACAGGGGATAAGCACAAACATAAAAACAAAGGTCAGGAGTAGAGTATGTTTGAGAAGATCTATGTTTACATATGTATGTATCTATGTATCTATAGCTATAAAGAAACATCTAAACTTTATTGTAGCCTTCTGGGGGGGGGTGGGGAGTGAGGGAAAAAAAGAACAAAGTAAAAAAGTGCACAGCAGAGAACAAAAGAAAACTTAGAAGGAGGCAAAGAAAAGATGGATAATTCTCAATACGTGTATCATTTATTATAAGGCTTTCTTGAAATGAAAATTTATTGTGTAACAATATATGTAATATTTTGTATCTCTTATGTTCTGCTATGCACAGGACATGCTTTTTAGTCTTTCTTTGTATCTAAGTTTCAATATTTAAGTTTATGATATATATTTGTTTCTTTTCTCTATTCTGTATTTGTGTTCTGGCCCTTATTCTAAAATTTTAAAATTTAAAAAAAAAAAGATGCTGTTTAATCTGGACAAGGCTTTGGTTTTCCTGGTTTAATCTTTCTCTGTCCAAAGGGCTGTTCCTTCCTGGTATCTCCTTTTCTGCTCCATTTCTGGAATCCTACCTACCTTGGAAATTTCTATATGTGGAATATTATAGGCTAGAAACTTCTAGTTTCCTAGCTAATTGACTGGCCCCTGCCTGTGACCTCAGAGGTGGAAACTAAATTAAAGCAAATGGGATCCCTCCTCTTGGCTATAAAATACCAGAGCAACTCTAGTCCAGGGTCTGCTCTGATTCTCTTACTCCCCAGATAATGCCTGAGTGATCATGACTCCCAAATTACTTGAGCTGTCCTGAAGCATTGATCCAGGAGTCCTAGTCCATGGACTCCTTTTTCCTACCGTGAATTAAAAGCTATCCTACCTGAGGCTTCCTAGTGATATACTTTCCCCATTTCACTTGGATGGTGTTTTTCTCTGTCTTAGTGGAAGGAGATTTGGGGGTTACTGTATTTTGGAGCTACCCACCTTAGCCCCATTGAAACAAGAAAAGTGAGGTAATATTCTTGCTTAGATATTGTTTCTGGTCTAGTGTAAAGTGAGTATCATCAGTAGGCTGCCCTTGTACTCTTCACTTGGCCTTGCTTCCCATTTCCTTGGATGCCTCCTGGTTCACCACATGACTTTTCCTTTTTAGTCTTCTCTTAAATATGCCAAATAAAAGGGCCTGTTGCTTTCAGTATTGATTGGCATGTCTAATTCTTTGGCAAAGCTCTTGGACTCTGACAGATGTTATATGTTGATTCATGGCAGTACATTTATGTTGCATGTTTTTGTATTAGTTCAGAACTTTTTTGATCAAACATTTTGGGAGAATGTTAATGCTTTGGAAATTTTTAGTCAAAGGAGCCATGGTGCACTCAACATAAGATCTTCTGCTGCTTGGGAGCCCAGGGGAACATCACAAAACGAAAAAGCAGATCTTTGGTATAATTAAGTTTTTAAACTGGATATATATTTCTTTCTTTGGACTGGTGTGATATATCCTAGCAAAGCTAAATTAGATTTACCTATCCAGTTCTGGGGTCCATCTGTTCAAGCATTCGTCAGTAGAGCTATTGTAAAGGTCTCACTTCTCCTTTAATAGAACTTGATAGAAGTAGATGATAGCATTTTAGACTGGAAGGAACCTTAGAAATATTTAACCTTTTTTATATCATGGAACCCTTTGGCTGTCTGGTGAAATTTAATGGATCCTTCTCAGTAAAATGATATTTTTAAATACATGAAATAAAACATACTTAAAGGAAACCAGTTATATCGGAATGTAGTCATCAAAACATTCTTAAAAACAAGTTCATTGACCTAGGTTTAGAACCCCATATCTAACAGCCTCTTATTTTATAGCTGAAGAAACAAAAGGTTAAAGAGCTGAAGTGATCTGGCAAGGTTTGCTAATGGCCTGTGGCCTGTTACACTTATTCTGATGTGACAGCCTGCACCCCTAACCAATGCCAGAGCACCTCAAAAGTTAGGGACTAGATCTCCTGTCTCTTTGTCTCCTTTGTACATAGTGCCTTCATGGGACACACAGTTATAGACAGCAGAGCCAGATTCTGAACCTGGGTTTTGTTTCCTGTTTTAAAGTATTGAGCTGGAGATAGCATGGACTCTTGGGCTTCAAGTTCTTATCCTCATTACCTCATGTGATAAAAACTTTCTATCTGAGATTTTCCTTTTTACTTCCAAGTATGTCTAAATTCTAATAATAATTCTAATAATCACTAATAGTGATAATTATTTATTACCTATCATTACTAATTATGGTAATAATAAGTTTGCATTTATATAGTGCTGTACAAATATTACTTAATTTGATTCTTGCAACCCAGGAGATGAGTATATTACATAGTTGTTTGTATTTTGTCTCCTGGTTTAGATTGTGAGCTCCCTGAGGGCAGGGACGATCTTTTGTCTCCTTCCTTCCTTCCTTCCTTCCTTCCTTCCTTCCTTCCTTCCTTCCTTCCTTCCTTCCTTCCTTCCTTCCTTCCTTCTTTCCTTCTTTCTCCTCATACTTAGAAGTAGGCCTGACCCAGTGCTTAATAAATGCTATTGACTGAGTGACCAAAGGCAAATTACGCCTACGTGGAAGTTACTTAACTGTAGCTTCCCTTAGATTCTTTATCATACAGACTTACTTCCATGATGCCTATTCTGGGAGGAGGCTTGATTGAGACTTAAACTTATTACAGCCTAGTTCTCCCCTTTCCACTGTTTACTGGCTATTATTACCCTAGAGCGTGGAATAATAATAATAGCCTTTAAATCCTGTAAAATCCCCTTCTCATCCAGATTTCATTACCTTGTCAGAGTGACTTGGCAACATACACCAAGAATTCAATAAGCAGTTTCTCTACTCCTGGTCATTCATTTTACCTCTGCCATTGGTGAAGAATCTAAGTCCTTTCAGGAAATATTCTGCCATTTAGCTTCTAGTTAACCTTCAGAAGTACTAAGTAGGTTGAGATTGGCTAACCCCCAGGTTTATGGATTGAATTTTTTTTTAAGCCCTTGCAGTGTAAGCCCACATGTCCACCAAACTGTATTCATTATGTACTATTTTTTTGACATCTGAAAAGCATTTATTAGGTAATAAACCCTTGAGCTTAGCATGCTCATGATGACTATGTAACAAGAATAGAAACTGAATCAAAGACTGCTTGATCATTTTTCTCTTTGGCCACTGTCACTGTAAAGCTGACTACAGACTTATGTGGCCAGATGCTAGTGGCTATTTAAAATTCCCATTAGATCTGAGGCACTCATGCCAAAGAACTGTTTTATTTCACTATGTTCCTATCAATGACCACAGTGAAAAAGTATTTGTGGAAATGAAGGAGAATGATCTTTGTTTGCCTCATGGCCATGGCCCATCTTGCCTGGATAAGAAAATAGCCTCTACGTTTACTGTTTGTTTTTTTTTTAATTTCTTTGTTTTTTAAATGGATATTTATTGCTATCTTTTGTTTCTATATCACCTACATTTATCCTTGTGTTCTTTTCCCTCTCTCTCCCTGAGAGCCTTCCCTTATAACCAAGAATTTTAAAAAGAGAGAGAATAAATATTCAGCTATACTAATCAACACATGGAGAAAAATCTAACCTTATTTGCAATATTCAACACTTTCACCTCTGGGCAGGGGGTGGAGAGGAGAACAGAGGGATGTCTTCTTATATCTTTTTAGGGACCAAGCTTGGGTCTTTATAATTTTGAGACATTCGGTTTATATTGTTTTGTGATGGTTATTATTTCCATTTGTGTTGTTGTTGTCATTGTGTCCATTATTGTGTCTTTGTGTCTTGGCTCTGCCTTACCTTGCATCAGTTCATATAAATCTTCCCTGTTTTTCTGTATTATGTTCATAATTTCTCACAGAACAGCAACATTCCATTACTTTCATGTACTGCGTTCTGTTTAGTCTTTCCTTAGTTGATGAGCATCTACTTTGTTTCTAGGTCTTTGCTATCACAGAAAATACTGCTATAAAGATTTAGGTGTCTAAAGCACCTTTTCTAACACTTTTTTCATTACTAACCTTAGGCAATGAGTCTTATTGAAATTCAGGGTTGTCGTGAGGATCAAATGAGATAACAAGTGCTTAGCTTGGCACACAGTAAGTGCAATATAGATGCTTACTTCCTTCCCTTCTTGTGGATAAGAAGGCACTAATATATTCTGGGTACATCTGTGACTTAAAGCTCTACCTACTTAGGGCTTAGTACACTACTACTCCCTTTCAAATCGTTATGTCTTAGTTTCCTCTGATTTATTCTTTCCATCCTTTCCACTTCTAGTAGGGAAAGACCCCTAGCCCTCTACCTGTTTTTTTCTAATCTGGGTTAATATCACTGCTTTGAGATGTTTGTTCACCTGTGAATTTTTCTTTTCTTTGAATGAATCAGATGGTTGACTCTTTACTCTTCTTACCCCAGGTTTTCTGGCACATTTCTGGATTATAAATGGCTATCTGAGGTAATGTTTATAGAAGTCCTTTACCTGCATTTGATTGAGAACCTAGTTGCAATCATAGCTTTGTCAAATCTGCACCATCACTTACTTTTCAAGTAGAAGTGAAACAATTGATTCTATTGACACTGAAGATTATTGGGAATATAGGTCTTTTCTAAGTAAGTTTTAAACACTGGCTTCAATAAGGGAGGAAGATTCTTGTGAAGTACAACAGAAAAATGTATTAATATTCCAGTCATATTTGAATCACACTTTGGAGGCTTCACAAAGACAAAATGATCCATATTGGGGTGTAAGGAAAAAAAATTCCAATATTTTATGTTTCACTTAAGGCTCATGAAACACGATTATCCTCACCCTTTACTGTTGTGTTGAAATGTAAAGATTCCTTTATTTTGCTTAATATAGAACAGAAAAATTTCTCAACTGCAGCTTTTTGTGCTGTTTTCTCCTCATAAGTGTGTGAGTAGTGCTTTGAAACTTGCTGCAGTCTGGTCACGAATGGCTAGCTGTTTCCTAAGGCACTGCAGCACGTCACAGTCAGCATTGCTACTGAACAAAATACATTAGGACCACAGCTTCTCAGGCATTGTTTTTTATGTGTAGTGGAATGAGCATTCAAGAGAAAGATAGCCTCACCCTCTTCTTGACACCTCTGGAAATTTTTCATATTAGCTAGACCTTACTAACTTTTTATAACCCAGAATTTTTGTTGATTTAAAAAAAATTTTCATACCCTGGGTACTCTTACTATAAACATCTACCTTAAAATCAACAAAAACAATTAGGCAAGGGGCGGCTAGGTGGCGCAGTGAGTAGAGCGTCGGCCCTGGAGTCAGAAGGACCTGAGTTCGGATCCGGCCTCAGACACTTAACACACGCACAAACAAAAATCCTAGCTGTGTGACCTTGGACAAGTTACTTAACCCCAGTTGCCCTCCAAAAAAAAAAATAAAAAACAGGCAAAGCAAATAGATATGAGGATCACATTTGACTGCATATGCAATGGTCTTCTGTGGTTCACCATCTCTCTACTGTGAGGAAATGTGTTTCATCAGTTGTCTGGACCCAAAATTAAGCTGCTCTGATCTTTTAGGTATTTTTATTTTCATTATTGTAGATATCATATACATTGTTTTCTTGGTTCTTCTTTTTGTCACTGCACCACTTCATATAAATCTGCCCATGTTTCTCTGAATTCTTAATATTTGTCATTTTTTATAACACAATAATATATTATATTCATATGTTGTAATTTGGTCAGCCATTCTCCAATTATTTCCAATTATTTTATGACTAGAAAAAAATGCTGTTACCAACATTTTTGTATGTATGAGAATTTTATTTCTGTCATTTGCTTGATTGGAGGATATTCGTAGTAAACTCACTGACTTTTAGTTCATAGGGTGTTGAATAACATTTATGTGGCTCAAATGCCATCTTGTAGACCTGGGTACTGCTTAAATAGATATTTTTTAAAGCAGGGCCCATTTTTTCACCATGCCAGTGTTAGGAAAGCACTACTTATTTCTCTTTTGAAACACAGCTTAACCTAAAGTTGCTAAAATAATGTGTCAATTCCAGACCTATACTCATAAGTTCTCAGTCCTGTTATTACTCTGTAGTTTCTAGATTGGAGTACGAGATAATACATTCGGTTTTTGTTAGATGTTTTGTTGGGTATTCATTTGTACTCATTGCCTTTGATTTATTCCTTTGACTAGTATATGTAAGCTATAGTTGATTTACTTGTGCCTAAACTGCTGTTATTAACTAGCTCTTCTCTCTTATTCAATTAACCTAAGTATTCAGGGAAGGTCAGATTTAGTCATCTAAGATAGTTTTGTTGGTTGCTGTCCAGACTATGCCTGCAGACTATAACCTTTTGCATTTTCAAGTATGTTGCTGAATTGTAAATAAGGAAAGCAAAGTAAGAAAAATGTATGGAACTCAAGATTATAATTTAGGATGGAATATTTGACTGAGACAGCTCACAGTGTTGCAGGTGCTGGTCGTGTAGCCTAATTAGATGTAGAAGGTCAGTGCTGAATCTAAGAATATTTTAGGGCCAATAAGACAGACCATTATTTGAAGGTGACTTTGCTAGAAAAATTTTATAGGGAAAGGTTTTTTTGCCATTACTGACAAAAGATTTTACAGCATAAGATTGTCTTAAAAGAGCATAATATCTTTACCGCTGGCACAAGTACTTTTTTAAAACCTCAGAATTTCAAAAATTATAGTGTTTCAGTTTTCCATTCATCTGTGGGTCAATAGTTTTATGTTTTTGTTTTTGTTGTTTAGTTGTTTCAGTTGTATTCTACTCTTCATGCCCCATTTGGAGTTTTCTTGGCCAAAATACTGGAGTGATTTGCCATTTCCTTCTCCAGCTCATTTTACAGATGAGAAACTGAGGCAAACAGGGTTAAGTGACTTGCCCAGGGTCACACAGCTAGTACATGTCTGAGGATGGATTTGAACTCACAAAGATGTGTCTTCCTTATTCCAAGACCAGTGCTCTATCCCCTGTGCCACCTCACTGCCCTCAGTAGTTTTATAAGGGGTCAGCCATGAACATTGTCCCTCCTCCCATTAGTAAAGTTCTTTTCCAGGGCCTACGTTTGGGGGAGGGATCCAGGTTTCATCCCCCTCCCAACTGTGCTTCTGAATCAATTGAATTGTTTACCATAACCTTGCTCAGGTACTTTCACTTCTGTTTAATTAACTCCTGTTAATTCCCTTTACAATTCTTCCTTCCACAGCTCTCATTTCTTTTAATTTTTTTTCCTCTGACATTCTCACTTCATTGATAGAAACATTTTAAACTCTTAACTTTTTTTTTTAACTCTTTCAGAAATTCTAATTGAATTTGTGCCCAGGCTGTGTTTTGAGACTTTATTTATTGATGCTTTGTTTTAGAGTTAGGAGTTAATCCCTTTTCTTCTGGGTTTGTGGCTTGAATATTTCAGTAATCATAATATCTTTTTAATAATGGAATTCTTTTTTTTTTTGCTCATTCTTTCCAACTACTCTTATCTTCAGATTGATGTTAGGGCTGAGCTTTGCACTTCTGGTGGGAAGATCTGTGCTAGTCCTCCTGCTGCTTTCTTGAGTATTCTATCCTAGAGATAACTCAGCTTAGGGACTGGCAAGCTTGCAGTTCTCTCACAGTGGTGAGTTCCAGGGCAAAGCCTGATTGCTGCCTTCTGTTCTGAGCTCTTCAAGTTTGACTTGGTTTGGGTCTGAACAATAGTAGGTTGCTACTAGATTTGGTCACTATTGGCTAGAAGGAAAGCTCTGTTGGTTCATCATGACAGAACTTCAGGGTCCCCTTTGGTCTGGGATTCCTAACCTGGTTATCCCTCTGTAGGCTTCAAACTGGGCTAGAAGCTGGAACAGAAACCCCCACTCTACTCTTAGGATCTAAGCCACACTGCTGATGCTTATTTCTGAACTTGGTCCTCACTGGGTATACCACTCAAGGCCCACAACCGCCCTTCACTCTGAACTGCTGCCCCTAAGTGTAAGTCCTATGCTCAGTCTACCCTGGGCCAATGACCCACAACTGGGTAGTAGATAACAAAGCTGTCAGGTGGCACCTATTCCCGTCAGGGTCCAGGGGTGCCCTGTTATGGGCCTGGGACCTCCTTTTGCCTTTCTTTGCATGGCCTCTCCCTGTACTGGAGGGCTCTACAAGACATGGGCATTCCTAGCCAAACCCTCTTCCCAGGGTCCACGGACCTCTGTCTTACTGTGCTGAGCTGGACTGGAAAAACAACTTACTGTGACTTTTTTCTTGGATTTCCCCATTAGGATTCAGTCTGGGGCATTTTCTAGATCTATTTGGAGGAGTTTTGAGGGGAAGTTTTCTTTACTGCTTCCTATTACTCTACCATCTTGTCTCCCCTTTTAATTATAATAAATGGGCCACTTAACAAATGAGGACAATGAACACTAGACTTGACAACACGCTTGTCACCTAGCCAGTCTGTTGCTGAACCACTGACTTTGTGGATGGTTCTCTTTGGACATTGTTGTTTCCATTTTTTACATATCTTAAATCCTTTGAGCAGTTTTGATTTAAAAAAAAAAGCACCATCTAGTTGTTAAGATACTTTGTAGAAGCCAGTGTACAAAAGCTTGCTTAGCCATGAGCTAAGAACTGTTACTTTTTCTAAAAACTGAAATGAAGTCTTTTCCAAAATGAGAAAGTCTTAACATTAGTCAGTAGATTCAGGTTTGCATTCAGTCTTTCTCTAATTCTTTCCTTTCTGGTTGTTTGCAATCTGTCATCACTTTCTGAGTTTGAATCAAGATTCTATATGAAATAATACCTGTAGAGAAAGAAGAGGGAAGGTATGAAGAGGATCATGTTGAATAAAGGTTAAACCTTGGTGGTTTCTCTCAGATGGAATCCCTTCCCCCACCTTTCCAGCAGCTATAGGTGCCTTTTGTTTTCACATGCCACATGAATCATTCAGTATTAATTTCTTAAAGTAAATAGATGATGACTGAGCATTGGTAGTCTTGTGTTTTGAGTCACTGTGGTGTTGCATCCTACCCTAGGGTTCTAACTTTGTCAATCCCGTCATTATTTATTTAGTCATTCTGTAATCATTTAGGAAATGCCTGGGGAAAAGGAAGGAGACTGCCTCAGCCTAGGAAATAAGGGAGAGCCCCTCACCTCATCACCACACACAGGCTGAGCACACAGTGAGAATCCTGCAGGGAGGGGCCTCTGCCTACTCTGATCTTAGTGGGGAGAGAACCCCGGAGAAATGATCACTTGTAGGTGCATATCTGTCCTTCAGCACAAGCATCAGTGCAGCAGTAGCTCAGGTCAGGCACTGACCGTTTAAATAAGGGTTTGGAGAGGTGGTGGTTGGGGGGCCATTTATGCTCCTTCCTTGTGATAAAGAGCCCTTGGAAATAAGGTAAGGTACTTGGCCTTACATTCTTGAGGCTTTGTGGTAGTGGCTATTATAGTTTTTTTGTTTGTTTGTTTGTTTGTTTTTTAAAGCAATTGGGGTTAAGTAACTTGCTCAAGGTTACACGGCTAGTCATTATTTATGTGCTAGTCATTATTTATGTGTGGGTGCTCATTTTCTGAGGCCGGATTTGATCTCAGGTCATCCCAACTCCAAGGCCGGCGCTCTTACTCACTGCACCACCTAGCCGCCCCTTTTAGGGCAATTGGGGTTAAGTAACTTGCCCAAGGTTACACGGCTAGGTTTTTGTTTGTGTAGATTAAGTGTCTGAGGCCGGCTCGGAACTCAGGTCCTTCTGACTCCAGGGCCGGCGCTCTATTCATTGTGCCACCTAGCCGCCCCGGCTATTATAGTTTTTAAACATGCTAGGAAAAATTGTGCATTTGGCCCTCAGATGTTTGAGCTAAAAAGGAATGTTAGTCCAGGCCATCCCTTCATCTTACAAAAAAGGAATTTAAGGTCTTTGGAGGTAAAGTCAGGTTACACATACACAGTGAGGCTGTGTCAAAATCAGAATTAGAACCCATGTTTCATGACTTAAGAGTTTAGTGTTCTTCCTTGCTAGTGATTTAAACCATTATTTTCCCTTTCTTGTGGTAGGACCAGAAATAGCAATTATTTCCCCCTCCCCTTTCTCTCCCCAGTTCCCTCCTCCCCCAATTAACAATCTCTTTGGCACCTAGCTTTAGTATTTCCAAAAGAATCATTTAGCAGGCAGTACTTTATAGCTCAAGTGAAATCCTCTTGTGAAGAATAGCAATCTGAAGCTCAGGATTCCAGCCCTCTGGTAGCTACATCACTGACTCATTGCATAACCCTGGGGAAATGTCACATGCTGCCTAGCTAGGAGTAGAACTCTGTTTTCCCTTCCTGCCAATGAGACATCATCTTCCATTGCCTGCCCAGCATCCTGACTCATCATGTGCCAATCAGAGCTATTGGCACCCATGGTGCTGTGCCTCCCATGGACTACCCAGGGCTCTGGATGTCTCTAGTTTGTGGTTTTTTTTCCTATTTTTTTTTATAAGCCTGAATTTCAAGCCAGGTTTGACAGCCACTGTTAGACCATAGTAACACAGAATTTAGACCTGCAAGGGCCCTGATCTCAAACCCTTTCATTTTTCACATAAGGAAACTGTAACCCAGAGAGGTTGAGGTTGCTTACCCTAGATCACATAGGCAATAAGCATCAAACCCAGGGCTCCTGACTGGGCTCCTCATGTTCCTTCCACTGCATGCCACTGTCTCATGTGCCATTGTTAGTCCTAACCTGCATAACCATTCCAGTAAATAACTTTAACACTTTGTCTTCCACTTAGAGTCTGCAACTAAAATCTCAGGAAGTGACATAAGATCTTATTACTTATTGCTGTGACTGCAAATAGTAATCACTTTTCAGGTCTGCCTCCTACATGACTGATCAGTAAAGGCAGAAACATTGTGGTAGTTCCATTTTTCTCCTCTGGGCAACAGAAGTACATTTCTTAGAAACAAAACCCAGGTTATCTAGAATGTCATAACTTAACCTTTGAAGTGGCATGGCTCTTGGTTAAGTTGGCTTATCTTAATTGACACTTTTGTCTGAATTTTTCTAATGTGTTTCCATAAAGGTTCACAGACTGCTTGCCTGTAAAGGATTTCCTAGTTATGAGAACACTGGATACACCCCTTTGGTGTGCCATAATGAAAACACTGCTCTGGACAAGGAAAGAGATGAGGGTAGGGGGTAGGATTTCTTTTCCATTAAAGCAAATCTCTGCTTTTAATTTGCCCTCTGACAGGATAGAAATAATGATTCCCAGTATCATTTTTTGAAATGAACCTATTGTGCTTGGAAAGTACTTAGAAATCCAAGCATAATATATAAATAAGTGACACTTGTGTGCAGTAACAGTTTCTTAAGTGAAGCCAGCCAAGATATATACAAGTCTCATTTGTCAGAGTTCTCAAACAAGCAAAATGGAACAGGAAAAATGTAAGCATTTAAAAATGGACAAGTTGCTACTCCTTGTCTCTTATTCACCAAGGTGAAGGGAAATAGGTGCAGCACATTGCTTTCTTTTATTTATTTATTTATTTATTCATTTGTTTGTTTGTTTGTTTGTTTATTTATTTATTTTTAGAAGCAGTTGGGGTTAAGTAACTTGCTCAAGGTCACACAGCTAGTCATTATTTATGTGTGGGTGCTCATTTTCTGAGGCCGGATCTGATCTTGGGTCATCCCAACTCGAGGCCGGCGCTCTTACTCACTGCGCCACCTAGCCGCCCCTGCACATTGCTTTCTTAAGAAAAGCCTCAGTTCATTCAATAGATAACTAAAAATGTTTATATAGGAGTAGCTTGGGGGAGTGTTAACTATTTTTTTGTCCTCCTGATTATCTAAATATTGAGGTGTTATTTTCCTTTCATGAAACACAAAAGACTAAATGATAGTTTATAAATACTTGTAGGTGTTAATGATGGGAGAACCAGAAAAAGCTAAAAAAAGTTTTAAGGGTAAGGGGTAGTAATGAGAGCCTTTGTTGGTAAATGTACTGTAATACAGTTTTCTTTTTTTTTTTTCAAATGCTTTATTAACTTCTGGTTTACATCATTCATTTCCGTCAGATTTTGAGTTACCATTTTTCCCCTACCCACCACCCCAGAATAACAGTCATACAGGATATCCCCTCATCCAATCTGCTCTCTCCCATCTCTTCTCCTATACCCCCTTCAACTTTTCCAATAGGGCAAGGTGAATCCCTGCACCCCATTGCCTACACATGTAATCTCCCAATTATATGCAAAATAGTATTAATCATAGTATTTATATGTTTTTTTTTTAAATTGATTTTAAAAGGAAGATAAGGAACTCAGTATATGCTATACATGTGTAGCTATGCAAAACATTACCCGATATAGACTGACTATATTTCCCTCCCTCCCATCCCACTTTCCACCTTGTCCACTCCCCATCTTGATCCTGTCCCTTTTCAAAAGTGGGTGCTTTCAACATCCCTCCCCCACAGCCCTCCCTCCCCTCCACCTCTTCCCCCCATTCCCCTTCCCCCCTCGCTGATGTAGGGTGGGACACCCTAATTAGTATGCATGTCATTCTCTCCCTGGTCCAAATTCAGTGAGAATAAGGTTTTGCCTTTTTGCCTTCCTGTTCCCCCCAACACCGTCCCCTGCCTCCTCTCCATGAGACAATTCACCCCATTGTTGCTCCCCATTCTCCCTCACCTCTTAACCTCACCTTTTAAGTATCATCCCTTCCTATTAAATTTGACTTGTGCCCTCTATCTATGTATACCTGAAAACATATATACACACATTCACATATGTATTCATATGCCCTTCTTCAACTATTTTCATACTGAGAAAAGTTTCATCAGTCACAGTTATTGTTTTTCCATGTAGGAATTAAATATTTCAACTTTGATAAGTTCCTTTTGATATCTTTTCCCTGATTACCTTCTCAGGCATCTCTTGCTTCTTGTGTCTGGATGTCAGATTTTCTATTCAAGTCTGTTTTTTTTCCTCAAGAATGCTTGAAAGTCCTCTATTCCACTGAATGACCATATTTTCCCCTGAAACAAAATACTCAGTTTTGCTGGGTAGGTGACCCTTGGGTTCATTCCCAGCTCTTTTGCCCTCTGGAATATCATATTCCATGCCCTTTGATTCCTCAGTGTAGAAGCTGCCAGGTCCTGTGCTATTCTGATTGTGTTTCCACAATATTGAAATTGTTTCTTCCTGGCTGCTTGGAGTATTTTCTCCTTGATCTGAGGATTCTGGAACCTGGCTATAATATTCCTGGAAGTTTTCTTTTTGGGATCTTTTTCAAGAGGTGATGGGTGGATTCTTTCAACCTCTCTTTTGCCCTCTGGATCTAAAACATCAGGGCAATTTTCCTTGAGAATTTCTTGAAGGGTGATTTCTAGGTTCTTTCTTTGGTCATGGCTTTCAGGTAGTCCAATAATTTTTAAATTGTCTCTCCTGGATCTATTTTCCAGGTCAGTGGTTTTTCCCATGAGATATTTCACATTGCCTTCTATTCTTTCATTTGTTTGGATCTGCTTAACAGCATCTTGATTTCTCATAAAGTCATTAGCTGCCATTTGCTCCAGTCTAACTCTGAAGGAATGAATCTCCACAGTGAACTTTTGAGATTCTTTTTCCATCTGGCAAATTCAACTTTTTAAGGCATTCTTTTCCTCATTGCCCTTTTTGGGCCTCCTTTGCCATTTGAGTTAGTCTGTTTTTTAAGGTGTTGCTCAGTAAGGCTGTTGACCCTCATTTCATACTTTTCCTGCATTCCTCTCATTTCTCTTCCCAGTTTTTCCTCCACTTCCCTTATTTGATTTTTAAAGTCCTTCTTAAGGTCCTCTATGGCCTGCAACCCGCTCATATTTTCCTTTGGGACTTTTGGAGCAGGACTTCTGACCTCACAGTTCTCTTCCTGTTCTATGCTTCGATCCTCTTTGCCCCCAAAATAGGAGTCTAATGTTGCATTTTTCTGTTTAATTTGTTTCCTTTGCCTTGGCATGTTGCCACTTAATTACTTGACTTTTGGGCTTGTTGCCACAGTATGACTCTGCCACCAGACAGGGGAGCTTTCATCCCAAACATGTGGGGGGACAACTTCCGTTTTTGGCAAGCTGGATATCCACCCCACGACCTCCCCCTGGACCACAATCCAGATCCAGGGAGGTTAAAGCAAGAGCGATTACCCCCCAAGACTGATCGCTGGATCTCCCTACAGTTCTCAGGCTAGGAGCTGGAGCTGCCACTGAAAACTACAAAATGGCGTGTCTCCTCAGCAGCTTCTAGCCCCCAGGGGAGGAAGCCGACGCGTTCCCCAACGACTGGTCCCAAAGTCCATAGGGCGCTAACCTCTCACTTTGTCCTAGGCATGTTTGTGTTGATACTTCTGGAATCACCACAGCAGCTGGTGTTCTGGGGTCCCTTCAGCAGGCTGCTGGCCCGGCCACCCTGGGGCTAAAACTGAGGCTTAGGCGGACCTGGGCTCGGCTCTCCGTGCACTGCCGGCTCCCAGAGAGCTGTGCTGGTCCTTCCTGCAGGGCTGCTGGGCTGTCCTCAGTGGGAGGTTAGCTTCTCTGTGTCGTTGTGTGGATGCTAGGGCTCCAGAAGTTGTTCAGAGTCCCCCTTTTACATAATTTTTAAGTGGTGTGGGTTGGAGCTCTGTGGAAGTGCTGTTACTACTCTGCCATCTTGATTCCGCCCCGTAATACAGTTTTCTTAAAAGCAAATGTTCATGTGTATACCCCTCTTATCTATTCCCCAAATCTTCCTCTTTCCTGTCTGAGCTTCCCTATTACTTTTCAGGGCACCATCTGTTTCCCAGTCACCCAGATTCAAGGTCTCAGTGTCAGTTTGACTTCTCATTCTCTTTATTCAGCCTGTTCAATCCAATGTCAAAGCTTTTTGTGTCTACCTTCACAACATGGGTTATGCACATCCTCTTCTCACCATCCATGCAGCCACATAATTAATTCAGACCACTTCTTTTTTTTTTTTTTTTTTTTTTTAAAGCAATTGGGGTTAAGTAACTTGCTCAAGGTTACACGGCTAGTCATTTGATTTATGCGTGGGTGCTCATTTTCTGAGGCCGGATCTGATCTCGGGTCATCCAAACTCCGAGGCCGGCGCTCTTACTCACTGCGCCACCTAGCCGCCCCTTTAGGGCAATTGGGGTTAAGTAACTTGCCCAAGGTTACACGGCTAGGTTTTTTTGTTTGTGTGGGTTAAGTGTCGGAGGCCGGCTCCGAACTCAGGTCCTTCTGATTCCAGGGCCGGCGCTCTATTCACTGCGCCACCTAGCCGCCCCCCAGACCACTTCTTAACTGGACTGTTACAGTAAACTTCTGATTGGTCTCCCTGTGTCAAGTCTCTCCCTGCTACAGTCTATCCCCAACATAGCTGCCAAAATTATCTTCCTAAAGTCCACATCTGATCATATTATAAATACCTCCACACTCAGTAAACCCTGTTGCCCCTTCCCACCTTTCTACTCTTTTTACATTTTATTCCCATACACATACTCTACAATCCACACTGGGTTTCCTCTTCTTCTTTGAACATGACGGTCCCTAGACCATGCCTTTTCATTGACCAGCCCAGCATGCCTGGAATGCTTTCCCTCTTCACCTCTACCTCCTGGTTCCCAGGTTTTCTTCAAGACTCAACCCAATTCAAACATTGAAATGCAAAATGGAGAATCTTCATTACATTAAATTGAAAAGTTTTTGCACAAATAAAGCCAATGCAGCCAAGATTAGGAGGGAAGCAGAAAACTGGGAAAGAATTTTTACAAGTAATGTCTCTGATAAAGGCCTTATTTCTAAAATATAGAGAGAACTGAGTCAAATTACAAGAATACAAGTCATTCCCCAATTGATAAATGGTCAAAGGATATGAACAGGCAGTTTTCAGATGAAGAAATTAAAGCTATCTAGAGTCACATGAAAAAATGCTCTGAATCACTATTGATTAGAGAAATGAAAATCAAAACAGCTCTGAGATACCACATCATACCTATCAGACTGGCTAACGTGACAAAACAGGAAAATTAGAAATGCTGAAGAAGATGTGGAAAAATTGGAACACTAATGTATTGTTGGTGGAATTGTGAACTGACCCAACCATTTGGAGAGTAATTTGGAAATATGCCCAAAGGGCTGTAAGGGTATATCTACCCTTTGACCCAGCAGTACCACTTTCATGTATGTGTATCCCAAAGAGATCATGAAAATGAGAAAAGGACCCACATGTACAAAAATATTTATAGCAGCTCTTTTTATGCCAACAAAGAATTGGATATTGAGGGGGGTGCCCATCACTTGGGGAATGACTGAACTAGTTGTGATATATGAATGCAATGGAATACTATTGTGCTGTAAGAAATAATGAGCAGGTGGACATCAGAAAAACCTGGAAAAACTTGAATGAACTGATGCAGAGTGAAGTGAGCAGAACCAGGAGAACATGGTACACAGCAACAACAACATTGTACAGTGATTAACTATAATGGACTTATTTCTCTTAGCAATGCAAGAATCCAAGATAATTCCAAAGGACTCATGGAAAATGCTGTCCACATTCAGACTATAGAGTCTGAATGGAGATTGAAGTATATTATTTGCTCCCTTTCTCTTTTTTTCTTTCTTTTTTTTTGTTTGTTTCTCCCTTCTCTTGGTTTCTCCTATTGGTTCTGATTATTCTTTACAACATGACTGATATGAAAATAGGTTCAGTATGAATATATATGTAGAGCCTATATCAAATTACATGCCATCTTGGAGAGGGGGAGGAGAGAGATGGGGAGAATATTTGGAACTCAAAATCTTCTGGAAGTGAATGTTGAAAACTAAAAATAAATAAGTGAATAGAATTAAATAGAAAAAAATACTTAGCCAATTCCCACATTCTATAGGGAGCCTTTTACAGCCCCATGCCCTGCTGGTGTCCTTAAGAGGTTACCTTCTCTCTGCTCTCTATGTATGTTGTGTTTGTGTGTGTGTTTGTGTACACAATTCTTTGTATGTTGTTTTCTCCATTAGATAAAATGTTTGCTGGCCGTCTTAACTCATATCCCATCTTCTTCAGGAGGTCTCTCCTGGTACCCATAGCTGCTTGTGCCTTCCCTTTACAGATTACCTTCTTTTACTCCATATATATTTTATGGTACCTAATTATTTATATGTTGTCTCCCTCATTAAAACATAAACTCTTTGAGGGCAGAGAGTATTTTTATATTTGTATCCATAGTGCTTAGCACAATGCTGGGCTCATAGTAGGCACTTAATAAATGTTGGTAGTTATTGCTTTGCAATTCCTTAATTCCTGAGAGTTCTGATTCCCTTAAGGACTTTCTCTTTTTTTAATTTTTTTTTAGTATCAGGCAGATAACTTCATCAATTCATCCAGGCATTCTAATCATGGTTTTGAAAATTCTGCAAGCTGTTATCCATGTTATTGGTAAATTTCTCCTTTTTGCTTCACCCTAATCATCAGCCATAAAAGAAATAAGAGGATGGGGTGGAGCCAAGATGGTGGCCTAGAAGCAGGAAAACTCCATGAGCTCCCACCATAACCTATAAATAATACCTGTAAAATATGACTCTAAACAAATTTTAGAGCTACAGAACCCACAAAGTGAGAGAGAGAAAGAAATCTGCCGAAGGCAGCCCAGTAGGCTGACACGAAGGGTCCATCATAGTATGCTGGGAGCCAAGCCCAGCCCCATGTGAGCCCATAGTTTTAGCCCCAGGGTGGCCCTGACCAGCAGCAGCTGGAGCGGACTTTGGGAGAGTGGATCACCAGCAACTATGGCAGTTTCCAGAATTATCAACCCATAAATGCCAGTGACAAAGTAAAAGGTCAGTGTGGACTTTTTGGGAACAGGGAGACTGTGAGCAGGGTCTGGCCACTGTCCCCAAGGCGAGAAGGCAAGAAGTGGTGGAGGCACTGTGTCCATGTAGCTGCTGCCATGTGGATGCTTCTGGAGCTCCTGGCCTACATTTTGTAGGGGGACCAAGTGACCATTCAGAGGGTAATTGCTCTTGCTTTAACCTGCTTGGATCTGGATTGTAGTCTTGGGAGGAGGTCTTGGGGTGTGTGACCAGTGAGCCAGAGCATGTGGGGGCTATAGAGAGGGCACCCAACTAATAGCTTTGGCAGCTGCGAAAACCCCAGCAATTGGGACAAAGTTTTCCTGTGGCAAAAATCTCAAAAGTCAAATAATTGAGTAGCAACATGAGCAAGTAAAGAAAGCAAAGGAAGCACAGCAGTCAAACCTTAGATTCCTCTTATGGGAGACAAAAAGGATCAAAGCATGGAACAGGAGGAAGACAATGAAGTCAGAACTCCTGCATCAAAAGCTTCCAAGAAAAATATGAAATGGTTACAGGCCATGGAGGAGCTCAAGAAGGGTTTTGAAAATCAAGTAAGAGCAATGGAAGAAAAATTGGGAAGAGAAATGAGAATGATGCAAGAAAATCATGGAAACCGAGTGAACAACCTGACTGAAGAAAATAACACCTTAAAAAATAGACTAACTCAAATGGCAAAAGAGGCCCGAAAAGCCACTGAGAAGAATGCCTTAAAAAGCCGAATTTGCTAGAGGGAAAAAGAATTTCAAAAGCTTACTGAAGAGAATAATTCCTTCAGAATAAGATTGGAGCAAATGAAAGTTAATGACTTTATGAGAAATCAAGATACTATTAAACAGATCCAAGCAAATGAAAAAAAAGAAGGCAATGTGAAATATCTCATTGGAAAAACCACTGACCTGGAAAATAGGTCCAGGAGAGATAATTTAAAAATTATTGGACTACCTGAAAGCTATGATAAAAAAAAAAAAAAGAACCTAAAAATCATCGTTCAAGAAATTCTCAAGGAAAATTGCCCTGATGTTTTAGAGCCAGAAGGCAAAATAGAAGTTTAAATAAGCTACCGATCACCTCTTGAAAAGGATCCCAAAAAGAAAACTCCTAGGAATATTATAGCCAGGTTCCAGAGTTCCCAGATCAAGGAGAAAATATTACAAGCAGCCAAGAAGAAACAATTTGAATATTGTGGAAACACAATCAGGATAACACAGGATCTGGCAGTTTCTACATTGAGGAATTGAAGGGCTTGGAATATGATATTCCAGAGGGCAAAGGAGCTGGGATTAAAACCAAGAATCATCTACCCAGAAAAACTGAGTTCATATTTCAGGAGAAAATATTGTCATTTAATGAAATAGAGGACTTTCAAGCATTCTTTTTTTTTTTTTTTGCTTTTTTTTGGAGGTCAATTGGGGTTAAGTAACTTGCCCAAGGTCACACGGCTAGGTTTTTGTTTGTGTGTGCATTAAATGTCTGAGGCCGGATCTGAACTCAGGTCCTTCTGACTCCAGGGCCAACGCTCTACTCACTGCACCACCTAGCCGCCCCCCTTTCAAGCATTCTTGATGAAAAAACCAGAGTTGAATAGAAAACTTGACATTCAGATACAAGAAGCAAGAAAAACATGAGAAAGTAAACAGGGAAAAGAAATCATAAGGAACTTATCAAAGTTGAACTGTTTACATTCCTTCATGGAAAAACAATAATTATAACTTATGAAACTTTTCTCAGTATGAGAATAGTTGAAGGGAATATAAATGTATGTATATGTATATCTATGTAGTATATGTACATATGAATACATATGTGAGTGTATATATATGTATGGTATACATAGACAGGGCACCGGATCAATTGAATAGGAACAGGTGATATGTAAAAAATAAAATTAAGATGTGAGAGAGGGATATAATGAGAGGAGATACGGAAATAGGGAATAGGATAAATTATCTCATATAAAAGAGGCAAGGGAAAACTATTTCAATGGAGGGGAAGAACAGGAAGGCAAAAGGGAATGGGTCAACCTTACTCTCATTGAATTTGGCTTAAGGAGGGAATAACACACACTAAATTGGGTATCTTACCTTATAGGAAAGTAGGGGGAAGGGGATAAGAGGGAGGATGGTAGAAGGGAGGGCAGATTGGAGGGTAGGGTAGTTAAAAGCACACACTTTTGAAAAGGGACAGTGTCAAAGAAGAAAATAGAACAAGTGGGGGGTGGGGTAGGATGGAGGGAAATATAGTCTTTCACAATATATCCTCTATGGAAAATGTTTTGCATAAATACACATGTACAACCTATATTGAATTCCTTATCTTCCCAGTAAGGGTGGGTGATGAGGGAAGAAGGGAAAGAATCTGGAATTCAGAGTTTTAAAATCAAATGTGGTTTTTTTTTTAAATATTATTATTATTATTTCCATGCAACTGGGAAATAAGATATACAGGCACTGGGATATGGAGTTCCATCTTGCCTTACTGAAAAGTAGGAGGGGAGATGGGGGTGAATGTAGGAGAGAGCAGATTGGGGGATGGGGTATTCAGTGGGATCGCTGTTTTGGGGTGGTGGGTAGAGGAAAGATAGGGGGGAGAAAATTTGTAACTCAAAATTTTGTGGAAATGAATTTTGTAAACTAAAAATAAACAAAATTTATTTTAAAAAAAAGAAATAAGGAAAAAGTTACTTTCTTCACCACCAAATTGTCACTTGCTTTAATCGAGGCAATAATTGAATTTTACTTACTAGAATTAACTTACTTACAGTATTAACTAATTAACTAATTTACAGTAGGATTTATGATGAATGAATTACCAAGCTAGAAAAAGTGTCAAATACCCTATTTAGTTATCAGTATTTCGTAATGATAGGTGAAGATGAGAAAAGTTTTAGTCTCTGTTGACCTTGGACACTGATTTTGGTAGGAATTAGCCAGAAAAGTAAAAGGTGAAGTGCTTAAAATGGTTATCACATCTGGTCAGTGAAAAAAGGACCAAAGTGAAAACCTAATTTGAATTCTGCAAAAGGCACAGATGTGGTTAATTGAAATCACAACCTCGGCGATAAGAGATTCTTCCAAATGGTACATTTGAGACAGTCTGAGACAGTGCAATTCTGTAAGCAGATTTGGGGATTTCGTGTACTTTGCTTCCACTATATTCCCTTTACCTTTATGATACTTACTTGTAGGGTATGTGGCCAAATGAACAGAACGCCAGGGATGTATAATTTTTACAGGAAAATGATCTGTACCAGAGTTGAACTCTCTTTTCAGAGAGGTGATTGTAACTTGCTATAAAATAAAATAATGATCCCTTTCTTTTGTTTCCTTCTCTCCATAGCTGCTATTAACTTAGCAAAGCTGAAATTATTCAGACATTACTACGTATTGGTGAGTAAGAAATCTTAGCTCTATAAATGAGAACCAACTTGGGAGAACAAAAGTATTACATGTTTTTTAGGTGGGCCTTAAGTTTCTGTCCTTACATTTGATATTAAAAAACCATGAGTCATCACTGAATCTGTACTCTTAGAATTTCATTTTTTAATGGAATTAAACTTTTTTTAATAAAATAGCAAATACCTGTTACTTGTCATCCTTGTCATTAAGAATAGAGTATCATCAATCAGTATATTAAGTGCTTACTTCCTGTGATATGCTGTGCTACAAGTTGGGGATACAGAGACCAAAATGAAGCTGTTCTTTCCCTCAAGAAGCTTACATTCTGTTTATAAATACAATACAAAATTAAGCATAGAGAAAATCCATATAAAATAAACATGAGATGATTTGAGGGTGATGAAACGCAGTAGCAACAGGGATAAGGAAAGGCCTCATGTAGAAGGTGGCATTTGAGCTAAGCTTTTTCTTTCTTTTTTTTTCTTTTTGGAGGGGAGAAAGCAAGGCAGTTGGGGTTAAATGACTTGCCCATGGTCACATGGCTAGTTTAAGTGTTTGAGGCTGGATTTGAACTCGGGTCCTTCTGACTGCAGGGCTGGAGCTCTATTCATGGTGCTACTTAGCCACCCTGCCACCCCTGAGCTGAGTTTTTGTTTTTTGTATTTTTTTTTTTGTAGGGCAATTGGGGTTGTGACTTACCCAAAGTCACACAGCTAGTAATTGTGTCACATGTCTGAGGCTGGATTTCAACTCAGGTCCTCCTGACTCCAGGGCCAGTGTTCTATTCACTCTGAGCTGAGCTTTTAAGGAAACAAATGATTCTGAGATACAGATATGAGGAGGAAATTCAGTCTAGACAGGGGAAACAGCCATTACAAAGCCACAGAGATTGAAGATGGAATGCTTTTTCTCTAGATTTCACAGTGCAGTTAAAGAAAATGAATCTCACTCTCTGGTGAAGAACTTTCATTTTTTGAGAATAGAAAAACTATTTGTAGCAGATTTTTTTTAATCTTGAAAACAAGATAACAGATGAGAAATGGTTCTTAATTATAGTATTACAAACAGAGCTTGCTAGAAGTCATTCAGTTCACAAATTTTTCCTAAAAAGATGAAATTCCAGACCCTTTGTGGAGGTGGCAGGCAAGAGCCTTCTAGAATTGGTCTACTCACTCTGAAAGAAGTATTTTCTGAATCTTTCTATCACACCATCTGTGACTTTGGCATTGTCAGCAGCTTCAAATAGTTCATTTTCCTAAGCAAATGTGAGAATTGTAAACAGCAAAGATGGCAGGGGTGGATGAACCAATTAGCTGTATTTGTTATTTTAAAAACCAAGTATGGAGACCATACAAACCCTCAGTTTACTCCCTGTGAGATTTGATGGTTGTGTATCAGGCATTGTGGTTAAATCCATATCACAGTAAGGTGTTTAAATTCCCAGAGCAGTGTCTCAAGGCTCTTCTGTATCAGCAAGGGAAAGAAATTGAGTGTTTTAGTTTCCCCTGAATGGGTCCCTCACATATGTGGAGCATCAGTGTGTTTAACCAGGAATGTGAGCATCTGAACATTTAGATTCTCTTTTGTGTTGCATTGTTTTCTGTTGTCACTCTTGAAGAATCATTACAAATATATCTCTATGTCTGGGAATTGAAATTTATCTCTTGGGGACTGAAACCAAAGAAGGCATTATTTTCAACTGAATAGTGAGAAATGGTATATTTGAATGAGATGGCAAAGGGATTATTTTAGAGTTCAAATTGGCCGTTCTTAAAATGTTTTGCACTCTTCTCTGGTTGCACTATGATGACCACTTGTATTGTCTAGAGATAATGAAGTTATTATTTCAAGTGTAACTGCCGCAAAATCAATTCTTTTCTTTACCCTCTCACCCATATTTATTAACTGACATTATAAGTCTAAAGTGATATGCTCCAAATGACTTTCTATAGTTTTAAATGCATTTGCGTAGAAAAAAATGGCATGAAGGCGGTGTTGATTGTATTTATTTTACCCTTCCCTTTTTCTGTAGATTGTCTGTTACATTTATTTCACAAGGATCATTGCAATTCTCCTCAAACTTGCTGTTCCATTCCAGTGGAAATGGCTCTACCAGGTATGTAGTTGGCAGGAGGAAGTATATCAGACTTCTCATTAATTTAAGTAAATGAGTGTAAAGGCATTCTCCCCCCTTCCCCCGACACACACACTCTCTCTCTTTTTTTTTAAGCAATTGGGGTTAAGTAACTTGCTTAAGGTTACACGGCTAGTCATTATTTATGTGTGGGTGCTCATTTTCTGAGACCGGTTTCAATCTCGGGTCATCCCAACTCTGAGGCCGGTGCTCTTACTCACTGCGCCACCTAGCCGCCCCCTCTCTCTCTTTCTTCAACAAGAAAATCAGTTACTGCTGTATATTGTTATCTTATTACCTGAGGATAAACTGTTAAGTTCTTCTTTTTCTAATTATCTTCGATTAAAAATCTCCTTTTGTCCATGGAAGATGCTGGATCATATAGAAAATCTGAAAGTAATTGCATTATTGATTTACTTTTTTGTTTACAAAATTTGAGAGGAGGGGAGAAGGGAGAGACAGACCTTAGGCAGAAAAAGAAAACCCAGGATGTACCCTATATTTATAATTAAAGCTCCCCTTCCCCATGTACTAAAATGATTTTTCCCCTTCATTTACGGATTTATTTACATAAAGTAGCCTTGATCCCTTGCCCCCACCAGGTCTAGTATCTTTTAAAAAAAAATTTTTTTTTAATTGGTGGAAATGGGAAAGCAGACTTCTCTTTCACCAATTTAGGGAACTCTTATACCAGTGAACAGCAACAACTCCTCTATAATCTAGTCCTTGGTTACACAGCACATAGCTAGAATGAATCAAAGATAGCACTTGAATTCAGGTCCCCTTGACTTCAGATCCAACTATCTATCTAGTTTTGCTGCACTGCCTCTCATCATATCATGAAGTATAAATGTAATGTATAGGATAATTCCTGAGGGACCTTTTCACTTTGAGAAAGCAACACTAGACTTAGTGTTAGGAAACATGGGTTTGAAGCTTAGTTCTGGCACTACACAATCAGTATAACCAAGTTATTAATTTCTTTAGACTTCAGTTTCCTTGCTTATAAGATGAGGATAACTAGGAATAAGTTAACTTTTTGGAGCTACCAAACAATTTTGAGAGAGATTTATTTTCCTTTAAAAAGTATACCTCCTGTTCATGTTTAAAGTAAGTGCTTCTAAATTCATCTTCTTGTAATAGTATTAAAAGTTGAGGTGTATGATTACATATGTGAATGGGTGTATATATGTTTACAGGTATACATAGACAGAGGGCACAGGTTGAATTTAATAGGAAGGGATGATACTTAAAAGGTGAAATTAAGAGGTAAGAGAAGAATATAATGAGAGGAGATGGGGAGAGATAAAATGGGGTAAACTATCTCATATAAAAGAGGCAAGGGAAAATGGTTACAATGGAGGGGAAGAACAGGAAGGCAAAAGGGAATGGGTCAACCTTATTCTCATTGAATTTGGCTCAGGGAGGGAGCGACATACACACTAAATAGGGTATCTCACCCTACAGGAGAGTAGAGGGGAAGGGGATGAGAGGGGGGATGATGGAAGGGAGAGCAGGCTGGGGGAGAGAGAAGTTGGAAGCTCCCACTTTTGAAAAGGGACAGGACCAAAGTAGACAATAGAACAAGTGGGAGGTGGGATAGGAGGGAGGGAAATATAATCAGTCGTTTACAATATATCTACTATGGTAATGTTTTGCATTAGCTTCACACGTACAACTTATATTGAATTGCTTATCTTCCCAGTAAGGGTGGGTGACAAGGGAGGAAGGGAATGAATCTGGAATTCAAAGTTTTAAAACCAACTTAAAAAAAAAATATATATATATATATATATATATATATATATATATATATACACTATTATTAATACTATTTTACACATAATTGGGAAATAAGATATAATAAGATATACAGGCACTGGGGCATAGAGATCCACCATGCCCTACTGAAAAGTCAAAGGGGGTATGGGGGAAGATATGGGAGAGAGCAGATTGGAGGAGGGGATATCCTGTGAGACTGCTATTTTGGGGTGGTGGGTAGGGGGAAAACAGAGAGAAAATTTGTAGCTCAAAATCTGGTGGAAATGAATGATGTTAACCAGAAGTTAATAAATCATTTGAAAAACAAAAAATTTTTTTTAAGTTGAGGTGTTGTTGAAACTGCCTCAATAAAACCACTGTGACCAGTGAACTTTTAGGCTAATAGAATAACACAAACCAACTGTGGGAGAGGGGGTTGTATGTTTGTATGTTTGATTCCATTTCTGTTCCAAGTATAGTTCTTGACTAATTCTTTTATGGGGGGGTGCCTTTCATTTTTCAGCTACTGGATGAAATGGCAACTCTGGTGTTCTTTGTTCTAACTGGCTATAAATTCCGTCCAGCATCCGATAACCCTTACCTGCAACTATCTCAGGAAGATGATGATTTGGAAATGGAATCTGTGTAAGGAATCTCTATCCTCTTCTCTAAAAAAATCTTTGTTTTCTTTGTCCATCTCAGTTCTCATTGGATAAAAATACTACAGTTTGAATTGGCCAAGTTAACCTATTTAGGTGCTCCAGAGGTAAATTTCCTCTATATTTGAGAAAAAGAAACAGATATTTAGACCTTAGTAGTTTGAAGTATTTGCCAAGCATTGCACAATTTATTCAGGGGAAAAAAAACAACAGAGATTGCCTCTTTTAAGAATGATTGACATATTCAGGCTAGTAGTTCCGTAATTAATGTAGTGTGTTTCTTGTGACAGTTAGGACTTGGAATATACCTGGACACTTTTGGTAGGTTCAAAACCATTGAATGGTTTCTATAGTAAATAGAAGAATGGCAGTCCTTTTCAAGCTTCTGACCTTAGGAGCTGGTGACTGAAAATTCAGAAGTTTGTTGTTTGTATTAAATCTGCCAATTTTGCTTATTTACAAATATCATATTGTCATGAAGTTAGGTCAGCATTCCTAGTTAATGCATTGGCAATTAACTTCATAAAACTGTTAAAGTGGACTTTTCTGTTTAATACAGCAAGTGACTTTAAAGCTTTCATTTCACAATGGAAATGATTGTAATTTATAGAGGGATTCTGAACTGAATTCTAATTTGTAGAATTTCTAAAAAAAAGAAAGAGGTTCTTGTCAGTCTTTAGGGAAGTAAAAGGTATAGAACTCAGAAGGTATATCAGATAGTATGTAATCCATACTTGGCAGGCTGGATCTTAGTTGATTTGTGGATTTGTAGGGGGGTTAGCCAGAAGGCAGCAATATTTATATTCCATTTTATTTTACTTGTCAGATCAACAAGCATTTACTAAGTGCTTGCTATGTGCCAGAAGTTCTTTGTATGAAATGCTGGAAGCATTTTGACTTTTTGCATTTTAAGTGATGAGAAACAGCCCGTGAATGATTATATGTAATCCAAAGGATTATAATATGTGATGACTCCCTTTATGTTTATTACCACTACCAGAAGAATAATTCAAAGGGCATGCTATACTCATAGGCCAGTAATACCACCCTTTTCAAAGAACCAACCGTTTTTCTCTCCCTTGATTCTGAATGAACCAGCAATGAGGAGAAGCAAGTAAGACAGTAACAGGAAATATGTTTGCAGAATTAGCAAAATCCTGCTAAGTGACTTTCCTGTTAAGGACCCACAAACTGGAGTCAATTTAATAAGCAGTAGCATCTGCAGTCCACTGTGCTGACAGAATTTCAATTAGACCTTATCTCTGTGGCAACATATGAGAGAAGAAACTATCATCTCTATAATACATTTTCAGGTTGAAACTTCAACTTAAATGTGAAAAAAAATATTGTGTTGGAGTAAAGAGTTGGGAAATGGGATCATGGAGGCTTTTTATTTCACATGCCCTGTTCCTCACTGAATAATTGTGCTGGAAGAAACATCTAAGTTTTGTGATGAAATTTTAGTTTCTTAAGGACGTCCTTGTATCTTTCAACATCTTGAGTTTGTTTCCCTTTGCCACTTTTTGATGAGTAGAAGTGTAGGTGATAGATACCTTAGGAGAAGGTGTGAATGTTCATGTAATATGATGGTGTGTGGGCATCAGTGGTCAGAAAGCTAAGCTGTGATTGGTCAGAGAGGAGGGTTAGTGTAAACCAATATGTTCTGGCAAATTCACAGGTGATAATAAATAGGAAAAGTCTGAGAAAGATGAATTCACGTGTATTTGCGTCATCATTTGTATTCATGTTCTCTCAGTTTATACTCCAGATAAAATGAGAGTAATAGTACTAACCACCAGAGTTATTCTGTTAAATAACTTTAAATTATTCTCTAAGCCATTCAGAAACTAATTATTTGACTACTCCTGACCATACTTAGTGAGTTTTGACCTTTCTGTGCCCTTTATTTTGCTTGGGATTATTAAATATCTGGATTTGAATTTAGCATGCTCCAGGGGTTTAGCCCATCTGGAGAAGATAAGGCACATAGGAGGTTCTCTGAGCTTTGAGGTAGTGATCTAACTTACTCCCTCCAGTACAGGCTGCATTCTCTGCCTCTAAGAAGTAAGTGAGAATCTCTCCAGTATAAAAAAGATCCTTGATACTGTAACTGTACAGTTATGCTACTTGAGAATAGGTGTTGCCACCAAAGAAATTATTAAATACACACACACACACACACACACGCACGCTACTGGGGGTGGGGAGATTTTTAATACCAAGTCACAGGACTTTGTCTTGTAAAAATGGAGTCTGTGAATGACAAGAGCTGTCTGTCCCTACATGCACCTTTATAATTTGCAGTTAATGAGGCTAAAAAGCCTTAAATAAGAAAATAATTTGACTGCTTCTCCCAAAAAAATAAATAAGAAAAGAATTCTTCATCTGGGAATGTTCTTCCAGAGTTACTAATGATTCCTTTCTTAAAAGAATTCTGTGAATTTATTAGAGATGTCACAGCAGAAAAGGCCTGAATTCAGGTTCAGGTTATCAGTGCAATCTCTGTTCATCCGAAAGAGACTGAAAAGACTAAATACAAACTTTCTATATAAGAGAAGCAACTGAGAGCTATTATTTTCCTTTTCTGATTAGGGAAATATCATTTCTAAATTACTTCTGTCTTAATATCCAAGAAATAACTCAAGCCAAGAGTGGCCAGAACTTCATCTTCTAGAAGGGCTTGAGGTCAATTCAGTTCAAGGAGCACTTGTTGAGAACATACCAGATGCAAAGCTCTGAGTCTGCATAGATTTCAAAATGACCTCATCTCTATTTTTCAGACACTGATGTTCTCTTATGGAGACAGGAAAGTATAAGACGAGGTACAATGTGTCGGGGGGGCAAAGGATGCAGGTGATCCTGAATGCTCTAAGAAAATTTGAGAAGGGAGAGAGCACTTTCATCTGGAAAGAATAAGGAAAGGGGTGTTAACTGAGGCAAAAGTCTGTTCCTGTCACTGAGGTAATTGAGGGAATAATAACACCAAGTGGTTACTGGGAATTAAGTGAACCATACTGACTTCATCTTGTGACTCAACAGTGCCAGAGCTCAGGAGGATGACTGGTCCCAATTTGTTATGCAGTTGGCATGCTTTGCTTAATCAATATGCTTGGGAGTTTGAACCCGTTTCCTCAGTCGTTTCATCTTTTACTTACCATATCACCTATGAACTTGCCAGGATATATGAAAAGAGGAGGAATAGAGGCAGGAAGGTGGCACAGTGAATAGAGCACCGGCTCTGGAATCAGGAGGACCTGAATTCAAATCGGACCTCAGACACTTGACACTTAACTAGCTCTGTGACCTTGGGCAAGTCACTTAATCCCAATTGCCCTGCCTTTCCCCCTTAAAAAAAAATAAACAAAAGAGAAGGAATGTATTTAAGACATGAGAGAAGGTCTAGAGGCAAGAGTCCATTTTGGGTAGAATATAAGACTCCCCATAAAGTTCCTTCCTTTAGGAGTTGTTATTCTAAGGGGATAGAGCACTTGCATCATATTATAAAAAAAAAATCTTATGCCCGTCAGTTACAGTACTCCCAGCCCCCTATAACATTCCAAATCCTTATATGGGCAAATTGGTTTCAAGCAGTCTACTAGTTTTCTGTACTCACTAGTGGAAAATCATCTACATGGGCCCGTGAGTACCCTGCAGATAATAAAAAAAAAAAACCCTAGTATTTAAACTTGGCCTAAGCAGATTATTACATATGAGCACTCCACAGCTTTTATGTGGTTGAGATTCCTAGATGACCAGATTTGGACTTTATTTGAAGGGAAGAATCCTTCCAAGGGTTCCTTCCTTTGTGACAAACAACATCCTAAAAGCCCTTTGAGCTCTGATTTTTTGAGTGCTCCTCACTGCCTCTATTCCTCTGACCTGAGCTTCATTCACAGTTTTTGGAGGTTTTTCCTATGATAATATTTTTCCTTTGTAGTTTCTTTCCTACCTCCTTTTTGAAATTTTACTCTAAAAGTTCCTGTAACTGTCACATGATTGTGACGTAGTCTATTTGTTGATATTATATCTGATTAGCTTATAAGCCATTGGTCAGGAAAAACTATATAGATACTTATTTCAGCCATGCCAGTTGGTGGAAATCCTTTCTGTTCCCTGATTTCAGAGAGAAGAATCATTTGCCTTGTATGCAGTTATAAAACTACCAAACCAAATATGATGTCTCCCTATGAGAATATGTAACGATGACATAATTATAAGTAACACTGATTTTCAGTCTTAGTCCCCTTCCCCTCTTACTTCAGTGTTTTTCTTTGGGCTGAGATTCAAAGATGCTTCTAGTTTTCAGTAATGGAACTTGTCATTAAAAATTCAGTAAGTTAAAAAGTATTGAATGCAATTTTAATTACTAGATTCAGTAGCCTTTACATTTAGCATGCATATTCATGGTGATCTGGATTATTTCTGTCATCCTGTGACTAAGAGCAGTGGGGGAGGAAATGTTGAGTTTCTTTGCCACAGCTGGGAAGTGGTCTCCTT
Source organism: Gymnobelideus leadbeateri (assembly GCA_011680675.1). Taxonomy (NCBI): domain Eukaryota; kingdom Metazoa; phylum Chordata; class Mammalia; order Diprotodontia; family Petauridae; genus Gymnobelideus; species Gymnobelideus leadbeateri. The sequence continues at coordinate 67,420 of WOXC01002186.1, read as the reverse complement.
AGAGTTCTGCTTCCAGGCTACCGTTCTCAAGACTACTGTTAACCTCTTGCTGCCTATTGATTTCATTTGTTGTGAGAAGTGGAAGCAGGGGGATTGAAGTCTGATTTTGTAATCTGTTAACTATGCCAGGCTATATTTGAATCCAGAAGACATTCTGTGTTTGGTTGTAGAAATAACTATGTTAATTACTTAGACTGAAGCCAGTATTGGCAGTAACATAGTGAAATCTGGATCACCAGACTGAAAGTCAAGAGATCTAGATTCTAATCTTGGTCTTTCTGTTAACATTTATGTGGCCTTGAGCAGGTTGCTTAACTATTTCAGGACCTTATTTTTCTCAGTTGTAAAGTGGAGGGAGTAGGAAATGATGATGGAGTAGATAACCTCTAAAGTTTCTTCCAGTGCAGCAGTTATAAGATTCTACACTAGGGGTCTCTTCTTTAGATACCAGCTTTACAATGACAGTTATTATGGCTTATCTATTAATTGAATCATTAGCACAATGGAGAGAACACCAGGCTTGGAGTCAGAAATACTGTTCAAATCTGTTCAAATCTGGCCTCAGACACTACTAGCTATGTGACCATGGGGCAGGTCACTTAACCCTGTTTGCCCCAGCTCCTCATCTGTAAAATGAGCTGGAGAAGGAAATGGCAATATTGGTTTTTTGGGGGGGTTGTTGGTTTGTTTTGTTGGTTTTTTTTTTTTTTTTTGCTTTTTGGACGGGGGGAAGGCAGGGTAATTGGGGTTAAGTGACTTGCCCAAGATCACACAGCTAGTGAGTGTTAAGTGTCTGAGGCTGGATTTGAACTCGGGGCCTCCTGACTCCAGAGCTGATGCTCTATTCATTGCACCACCTAGCCACCCCTGGAAATGGCAGTCTTTGCCAAGGAAACTCCATATAGGATCACAAAGAATCAGATGCAACTGAAAACTTACAGTGACAGTTATGGCATATCTATTAATTGAATAATTTGCAAAGCTTTTTGCCCAGTTCACCCTGAGTACATTTCTTACTACCGTGGAAAAGCAGATGGTTCAGTTATATAAGGAATAACAGATGGCTGTTGATGAGCTAACCCACAGATCCATTGAAGACTAGTTCTCTGTACCGTGACCACTGGATCTTTTGCCTGTTTGGTCACTTTGTCATTTGCAGCCAGAGTGGAATAAGTTCAAAGAGCAGTATGAAGCAGAGAAGTTGCTGAAACTTCCTTAGTTCCTTATTGAGATCTTTGGGATGCTAATATAATCTTGCCTGACTTCTCCTTGCTGATGCAAGTCTGTCTGTTAACCATGAGGATGCACTGTGGTTTGCAGTTAGCATCAAGAGAATCCTTTGGAGACCCACTTGGAGTAAAATAAAAGCGCGTCATATTTAACTCACTTTAGGTTACAAAATGCTATTTTCACAGCCTTGTGAGGTTGGTAATGCTTAGAAAGGGCTAATTGAGGTCAGTTTCTTAAAGGTTTGCTGGTAAAATAGGATAATGTGAATTACAGATTTCATGCTACAACATTCCCACAGTGACTAATTTTTAACATCTATTTCATTTTGACCAGAGTAGGTTATCCTTAGATTGTAAGGGAAGAGGGGAGAGAAGCTAGAAAAGAAGAAAAAGTTTTCTGTGTGTAGCACCAGAAACTTGGCAAACAGAGCTTGGAATATGCACTGTTTATATGTCAACATGTATTGGTCTTCTCTTTATTTTTTTTTAAACCTTAGCTACTTTTTTTTTTAACCAGGTTATCATAACCCAAGAAAAATTCAATCGACTTTAGATTGCATTTTGTTTCTGAGTTAAGTACCCAAGGGCAAGTGAAGAAAGTATATTAGATATCAAAAGGTTTGTTGTGTTATTTGGGGATATGATTGCAACATTTCCCAGTATCCCAGTCAGGATGTTAAGCAGAAGCAACATTGTATGTATTGTGTGCTCTCAGAGAAATGTGTGAACTCTTTCTGAACAAGGTCAGCCATTACATGTGAACCAGCAGACAGGAAAGGATAATGATTATGTCAGTGGAATTTTTTTTCTGCTTTTCAGAAAGGTGTCTGTGATTTGCAGGGCTGTATTCGTTATTGCTAACATCTACAGTAAGACTTTTAGTTATTTTGTTACCAAAGGTAGAATTAATATAGGAAGAATAAAAATTCCTTTATAAGATACTTTTGCCCTTTCTTCTCTAAAAGATAAAGTTGTCTGGGCCTATTAAGAGCTCTGGGGAAGCAATTCTCTGCCCTTTCAAAATTTCTACCCAGAATAGTGATGGCTACAGCCCTGGGTTAGTGACCAAACAGAGCTTCTCCACTCCAGATGACCAGCCTCTTCCCTCAGCTGGACCCACAGGTTTTGTTAATTCAACCAACACTTTAAGAATCTTTGGGGGTAAAATAAGCTCCAAATGGATATATTATTTAAACATAAAAGGTAGTATCATAAGCTTGTTAAGGGAGTATGGGAAAAAATTATCTGTCTGATTTATGGATAAGAGCAGTGTTAATGACCAAACAAGAGATAAGATCACAGGAGGTAAAATGGATAATTTTGTATTATTGAAATTAAAAAGGTTTTGCACAGATAAAACCAGTGAAGCCAAAATTAAAAGGAAAGAAGGAATCTGGGGGGAAAATTTTACAGCAGATTTCTCTGATGGTCTCATTTCTCAAATATATGAAGAACTGAGCTAATTTTATAAAATTAAGAGTCATTCTCCATTTGATAAATGGTCAAAAGATCTCAACAGGCATTTTTCAGAAAAATAAATTTAAACTATCATTAGTCACATGAAAAAATTCTCTGACTCACTAAGAATTAGAGAAATGAAAATTAAAACAACTCTGAGGTACTCTCTTGTACCTATCAGATTGGGTAACATAACAGAAAAGGAAAATGACAACTGCTGGAAGGGATATGGAAAAATAGGCACAGTAATGCATTGCTGTGGTATCATGAACCAGTCCAGTCATTCTGGAGAACAATTTGGAAGTATGTCCAGTATAAAACTCTGAATATCCTTTGACCCAGTAATATTGCCGCTAGGTCTGTGTTCCAAAGAAGAGGGAAAATGACCAATATGTACAAAAATATTCATAGCAACTGTTTTTGTAATGGCAAAGAATTGGAAATTGGGGGAACACTCATCAAGTGGGGAAACAGCTGAACAAGTTGTAGTACATGATTGCAATGGAATACTATTTTGGTGTAAGAAATGAGCAAGATAGTTCCAGAAAAACTTGGGAATATTTATATGAGCTGATATAAAATGAAGTGAGCAGAACTAGGAGAATATTGTACTTAATATTGCAAAGATGTTCAATGTGAAATGTTAGGTCCTCTGATCGGTACAATGATCCAGACTACAGTACAAAATCCTTCTCCAGAAAGAGAATTGATGAGCTCTGAGTACAGATTGAAGCTTTTTTTTTTCCCACTTCATTTTTCTTGTTGTTTTGTTTTTGGGTTTGTTTTTTGTTTTGGGGGGTTTTTTTTGGTAACATGGCTAACGTAAAAATGTTTTGCACACCTTCATTTGTATTAATGGATATTGTATTAATTACCTTCTTAATGAATGGGGGGGGTTGGAGGGAGATTATTTGGAACTGAAAATAAAAAAATTTTAAATGTTTAAAGATGAAATTTTTAAAAAAGAATCTTTGTGGAGAAAAAAATACCAACTGCTAGAAGATTAAAAAGGCTTCTGATACAGTAGGCATAACAGTCTGGGAGAGTAGTATTTAAGAAATATAGTTACAAAAAGGTGGAGCCCAGATGGTGAAATATAGTAGGAAGAAATATAGCAAGTTCCTACCTCCTAACTCCTCCAGTCATCTAGAAAATGAACCAAACAACATCCCAATCAGGAAACCCAAGAAAAAAAAATAACCATAATTTTTCCAGCCTGGGTTACATAAAGAGATTTGTGGAGAATGAGGTTGGTGTCTGGCAGAAATTTAACCAAATGGAGCACAAGAAAGGTTGTGTACCAAGAGGTCCCCAGATCTAGCATAGAGGATCCTAAACTTTCTTAGGGTACAAGAACAAGTGTCAACTAGTAACTCTGTCACTCAGTACCTAGTTCCAGGTCACAGATCCAGAGAGGACTGAGAAAAGGACCTGCTCCTAGGAGTGACATTCTAGCGTGAAGAGCACTCATAGTAGAAGCAAGCAGTAGCTGTGTGAATCTAGTCTGAAACTTACAGAAGAATAATCAGGGCAGGAATCCCAGATCAAAGGAAAACCTAAAATTCTATCACTCTGAACCAACAGAACTTTTCAATTAGTTGATAGTGGTTGTGTTTAGCAGCAGTCTACTGGAACTTGAAACGGAGGAAGCTCACAAGCTTCTGTCTTATACCCAAACCCAGGTTAGGAACTTGCAGAGCTCAGACCTGTGGGGCAGTAATCATATCTCACTTTTGGGGGGACACTGAAGTTTTCTAGTTCCCAGCTAAAGCTGTCACTGAGATCCTGAATTACAAACCTTAAAGCCGTACTAGGCCGGCGTGGGGGGGGGGGGGGAGGTGTCAGGTGGCACAGTGAATAGAGCACCAGCCTTGAAGTCAGGAGGACCTGAGTTCAAATCTGAGTTCAGTTCCAACTTAATACTTACTAGCCATGTGACCTTGGGCAAACCCTTAACCCCAATTGCCCTGCTTTCCCCTCTCCAAAAAGCAGCCAAGAAAGAAAGGAAGGAAGGGAGGGAGGGAGGGAAGAAAGAAGGAAGGAAGGAAGGAGGGAAGGAAGGAAAGGCAATACCAGGACCAGCCCAGATATTCCTTCCAGAAGTTTGAAGAGTCTGGCCCTATCATCAAGTCCAAAATCAGGATGTAGGCTGGAAGAATAAGCAAACAATTAAGGAGAAAAAAACACCCCCAGAACATGCTGTTATGATGACAGGGATGCTCAAAGCAGAAACCTAGAAGAAGAAAATTACTCTAAAATTGACAAGCAAAACTTCAAAGAAAAGCAAAGCTTGGGCAGATTCACCTAGAATTTCTGGAAGAAAGGAAGTAACAGTTGTTTGATTTTGGTTTTAGTTTGTTTTTTAAGACTTTAAAACTCTTCTAAATGCAACCACAGAGATAAAAATTGGAAAGAAAGGAGAACTATGAAAGAAAGAAGTAGAAAGGGACTTAGCAATTTAACAAAAGAGATATAAAACCTTGTCCAAGCAACTAACTTCCTGAAAATTAGAAATGTCCAAATAGGAGCCAAAGATTCCATGAGAAAATAAGAAATATTAAAATAAAGTCAAAAGACTAAAAAGAAAATAGAAGAAAAGGTATTTCATAGTGAAAACATGAAACTAAAAAATAGATTGAGAAAAAATAATTTGACTCATTGAACTACCTGAGAGTCATGACCAAAAACAAGAGCTTAGATATCACATTTCAAGAAATTGTTAAAAAAAAAAACAAAAAAACAACCCTCCCTTGATTGCTGAGGAACCAGGGAGCAAAGTGAAAATAGAATCCACTGGTCACCTCCTGAAATAAACCACAGAATAAAAACTTCCAGGAACATGGTAGCTAAAATCCAGATCTTCCAAGTGAAAGTACTATAAGCATAAAGAAAAAATTGAGTACTGCAGATAATCAAGATCCCACAAGATTTAGGAGCCACTGCTATAAGAGTAGAGAACTTAGAATATAGTATCCCATAAGGCAAATATATTCTTAAAATGTTATCTAGCAAAAATGAATATAACCCTTCAGGAAGGAAAATAGATTTTTAATGAAATAGAGAACTTAGAAGCATTCCAAATTTTGAACTACAAGAGATAAGAGAAACATAAAAAGGTAAACATGAGGGAACGGTCATCAGGGATGACATATAGATAACTACTTACATCCTAATATGAAGAAATAATATAATACACATGTCCCCTCTGAACCTTATCATCAGAAGTTATAAAGGAAATTAATTAGAGGGGTGTGGGGGTGATTTTGTTGTGTCTTGCTTATCTTCAAAGAATAAATAGAAAGGGAGAGGTGGAGAAGAATATAAGGAAAAATCATATTACATAATCAGGGTGTACAAGTAGAAGACTATACAAATGAAGGGGATGGGTGGGAAGAGGGGTGAGAGACTTGAACTTCATTCATCTCAGCTAGTCACAGGAAAGAAGAATAGACACACATAGAAATATATTTAACCCTATAGGGAGAGGGAAGAAAGGAAAAGAGGAAATAAGAGAAATAAGGTAGGTTAAGGAAGGGACTGGTACTAAGCAAAACAAACTAACAATATATGCAGAAATATAGCTGTTCTTATTGCAGTGGAGAATTTAAAATTAAGGAGTTCCCGTCAGTTGTGGAAATGCTGAACAAGTTTTGGCTTATTTATGCTGTATGTAGAATGCTATTGTGCTGTAAGAAATGATAAAGGAGGGCAGCTAGGTGGCGCAGTGAACAGAGCACCAGCCCTGGAGTCAGGACGACCTGAGTTCAAAACTGGCCTCAGACACTTAACACAAAAACTAGCTGTGTGACCTTGAACAAGTCACTTAACTCCAATTGCCCTCCAAAAAGCAAAAAAACCAACAATGATAAAGGGGATAGTTTTAGAAAAACCTGGGAAGACTTGTATGAACTGATACAAAGTGAAATGAGCAGACTCAGGAGAACAATTTATACAATAACAATATTATAAAGACAAACAACTTTGAAAGAATTAGGAGCTCTGACCAAACACAATTTCAGAGGACTAATGATAAAACATTCTACTTACCTCATGATAGAGAGGTAAAGGACTCAGTGCAGAATGTGACTTTATTTTTCTCAGACTTAGCTAATGCAAGAATTTGTTTTGCTTGACTATCCATGTCTGCAACAGAGGTTTTGTTTTTTTCTGCTTTCTCAATTTGGGGTGCAGGAAGGGAAAGGAAGCAGATTTTTCTGACTAAATTTAATTTTTTTTTTGCTTTTTTTTTTTGGAGGTCATTTAGAGTTAAGTAACTTGCCCAAGGTCACACGGCTAGGTTTTTTTTGTTTGTTTGTGTTAAGTGTCTGAGGCAGGATCCAAACTCAGGTCCTTCTGACTCCAGGGCCGGCGCTTTACCCACTGCGCCACCTAGCCGCCCCCTAAATTTAATTTTTAAAAGAAATACAGCAGCAAGGATGAAAAGAGGAAAAGACTGGCTTTCTTTTCCCTCCTACTAATTTTTTAAAGAAATTTTACTGATAGACCTCAACTTGTACAAAAGTCATAGATAGCAATAACTCCTGATGTATTACTGTTCTTAGATGAAATGAGATCATGTGGTAATTGGGGTCACCTGAAGTGAAGTTAGTTACACAAAAAGAATTTATTAACCTGGTAATTTGACTTCCTATACAAGAAGCTCCTGCTTGTCAGTGAGTGAAGGCCATTTTTTTTTTTTAATGCTATTGTAGAGATTGTATTATGGTATAGTCAGTCCATACCATTTCAGCTTAATTTCTCAGAATCCATGCTTTTCAACTACTCTATTCATGTTTTTCTTCACTGAGTCCTAAAACTTTACTTCTACTCTAAATGTATTAGCCATCTGGGTTGATGACCTCTACTTTTTATGACCCTTAATTTCTTTAGCAGACTTAGTTGCATGTGATTTTATTAGTATATAAAAAATTGTCACTTTTAGGTCTTCCTTCTCTGCTGAATTCTAGGTTCTTATTGATGTCAAGTCAGTTTTCAATTTTTTCTATAGTATCAGACTTTTATTTATAGAGGTCAACTGCTGCCATGTTCAAGATCATAAAATAAAAAACAACAAGAATCATAGGAATAAACATAACTTTATACTGTCAGTCTGTAAGAAAAACCCTTTGTACTTTCTGGTACAGTTGTCAGTCTGGATTGGAAGCAAACTTATCACAACAGAGAGTTGTTTCGCACTGAGATTGAGGCAGTTGGCGAAATGAAGACTGTCTGATCTAGGAACTAAAAGGATTTTCTACACTACATGTGTTAGAGTACTCCTAATACTAAAATTCACTATACCTTCACCATCCAAGAGGTTTTCCTGTTTATCTTTAAAGTAATAAACCTTTCCTTTCAAAAGTATTGTTCTAGGTACAAATTGATTCCAGAGTTATCATTGCCACGTAGGGTGACAATATAAATATTCCAGGAATGCAAAATTAAGAGATGAGACTCCATTTCTTGTGCAGAAATCTAGACCTAGTCCGACCTTGCCATAATACTATTTAGAAACTTTTTTTTCTTTTAAAATAGGCACTTACTCAAATGGCATAGTAGGAGCTGTAGTTATAGAGCACATTTGTTGCTTGTTGTTCAGTAGTTTTCAGTCATGTCCAACCCTTCCTGACCCTACTTGGAGTTTTCTTGGCAAAGATGATGGAGTGGTTTGCCACTTCCTTCTCTAGCTCATTTTACAGATGAGGAAACTGAAGCAAACAGGGTTAAGTAATTTGCCCAGTGGTCACACAACTAGTAGTGTAGTAGTGTTTGAGACCAAAATTGAGCTTGGGAAGATGAGTCTTCCTGACTCCAGGCCAGGTACTTTATCCGTTGCACCATACTTTCCCATAAATACATTCAGAGGAGGTGAAGAGAGTGGGCACAAACTTAAAAGTACAATAATAGATGTGTAGGTAATATGTATGGGGTAAGACAACTTATATCTCCAAAACTGCAAGACTTTGATATTCTTTCTTTTCCTGGACAATCCCTGCAAAATTTAGTGAGGTACAGGGCATAGGTACCATTGATAGATTAGTTGTGTTAGTGCTGGACAGGGCTTGCTTCTCAGAGTGTTTCCATTGGACATGGAAACATCAGTTGGCTTTAAGGCTGAGCCAGGTAAGTCACTTGACTTATGGCTGGCTCTTCACAAGGTCCAGTGGGTCTGTTGGTCAATCTGCTGGACTCCCTGGATTCTCTTTTAGCTTAGCAGCTGTAACTTCCACCACTTTCAGCCTCAGGCTCAGCTTGCACTACTTTGCTTTTCTAGGAAAGGGTAGAGCACAATAGTCTAGGATTGGTTGAAGCCTCTCTAACTCTGTTTCTTTAGGACCTCACTTCTGTTTGCTATCTCTCCATCAGGGAGTTGGAAAGCCTTTCATACTTCACTCTTCCTGGTCACAACTGGGTTATATTGATGAGGGATCTCAACTTAACTTATGAACATCTAGTACGTTTCTTTTTATTTTTTTTGCTTTTTGGAGGGCGGAAGTCAGGGCAATTGGGGTCAAGTGACTTTGCCAAGGTCACATGGCTAGTAAGTGTTAAGTGTCTGAGGCCAGATTTGAACTCGGGTTCTCCTGACTCTGGGGTTGGTGCTCTATTCACTGTGCCACCTAGACACCCTCTTTTTTTTTATTAAAATATTTTTCAGCGAACAGAAATTGATTTTGCCTACCTCCACCATTGAAAAAAAAAGAAAGAAAACCCTTGAAACAAATATACATAATCAAAATAAATTCCTTCATTGGCCATGTTCTGTAAATATCCATTTCATTCAGTGTCTTGAATCAGGAGTTGGGTAGCATGCTTCTTCATTGTTGCTCTGGAATCAAACTGGTCATTGCATTAATCAGAGTTCTTACAGCTTTCAAAGTTGTAGGTCTTTATAGTATTGGGTTAACATGGCACAATAGTATTCCATTATATTCATATACCCAGATTTTTTCAACCACTCCTCATTTGATGGATGCCCATCCATTTAGTTTCTAGTTCTTTGCTACTACAGAAGAGCTGCAATAAATATTTTTATACATGATTCCTTTTTTTTTTAACTTCTTCGGGCATATCACTGGGTAAAGAGTATGCATAATTTAATAATTTTTTGGTCATCATTCCAAATTACTTTCCAGAATAGCTGTACCAATTCACAGTTCTACCAATAGTGTATTAATGTACCTGAAACTGGCAACTTTTTTGCAAGAGCCAAAATACTTTTTTTTTTTTGTAGTTTAGTTTTTATTTCATAATCATAAACTTAACTCTTTTGCCTAGCCAGACTTGTGGAAGGAAGAAGGAAGTGAAATCCAAAGAGAATTGCAGCAAGTGAGAGCACAAGGATTACAGGGTATAAGAGCAGATGGGGGTGTTCTCTCCAGCTACAGACGAATGGTTTGATGGTTAAGACAAAAAACAAAACAAAAAAAACTTATGAGAGCTGTCCACAGTCAGCAATAGGGATCTTCTTGCTGGTCTTGCAATCCCAAGAACCAAAATTCTTCATGGCTTCCACAATGTTCATGCCTTCTTTCACTTGGCCAAAGACCACATGCTTGCCATCCAACCAGTACGGATGAAAAACTGGGAGTCATTTGTGTTGGGTCCAGCATTTGCCACGGACAAGATGCCAGAACCAGTATGCTTCAGGATGAAGTTCTTATCAGCAAATTTCTCCCCATAGATGGACTTGCCACCAGTGCCATTATGGCGTGTGAAGTCACCACCCTGGCACATGAACCCAGGAATGATTCTGTGGAAGCAGGATCCCTTGTAACTAAATCCCTTCTCTCCAGTGCTCAGAGCACAAAAGTTTTCCACTGTCTTTGGAACCTTGTCTGCTCAGTGTCCAGCACTTAGCATGATTTGGAGATGTGAATAAGACGTGACCGGGCCATGTATGTAGTTCAAGGAAGAACGATAAACTCCATTTATTGAATCTCAGGGCAAGGTTTTTATAGAGCAAAGAGACAAAGGACAGAAAGGAAGAGATATCATTATCTTAGTCTGTCATATCTTGGAAATAGCATGGCAGTAAGGCCTTTTGATCCCTAGGTGCCAGAAAGTCTTAGGAAAAGTCCGTTATCTCCTATCATGTGCAGTTATATCTCAAAGGATACTCTTGAGAGCTGGCTTCAAAGCCTAAAGCCAAAGGCACATCATCAAGTACATCTGCATAGGAACTGACTTCCTGCAAATGTTTTGAACAACTAAAGTTTTGGGGCAGAACCTTAGATCTAGGTCTTAGGTACCTCTTAATGCAGCCACAGTCATAAACTGATACAATTGAGAGCAGACTTCAAAGCTGAAGCGCAGTCCTCAAAAGACATCACGTTTAGAGCTGGCCACCCAAAGATACCAGAGTGCAGAATCAGATAAAAGTCCTGGCTCAGGCCTCTTTGGCTCCCAACAAAAGATCTTGAAAGTAATCCGGCTCAGGGGCTCGTTATCGACAGCGATGTCTAAGTACATGTTGGGGTTGGCCATGGCCACAGATGCCTGGGCTGGGCGCAACAGCAGAGGAAGAGGCAGCCCAAAATACTTTTTGAAACCATATGGTAGGAAGTTGGTGAACTGTCAGTTTTGGTCCAGTAGAGGACTCTTTGGAATACTTTAGTACTTTTCCTATATTATAGTCTCCTACTTCTTTATATGTCTTGATTATATTTTCTTTTAGACCCTTAAACATGCCTATTAAATCTTCCCATAAGTGTTTATTAAAGGCTAGGCCCTGTGCTAAGCACTTGGAGTACAAATACAAAGAATAGAACAATTCCTACTCTGAAATTATCTTAAATTCCAGTGATGGAGACAAGAGAAATCTATGCAGAATCAATATAAAGATAATGAATGCAAATAAATAAAAAGCCATTAAATGCAAAGTAATTCAGGAGGAAGGGCACTGCCAGGGCTCAGGATAGTCTTTCTGTAGAAGGTAGTGCTTGAGCTACATTTCAGTAAATGCATTTCAGGCATGGGGGATAGCCCATGCAAAGACCGGCAAACACTTTGGAGAGTCGTATTTTGGAACAGAGAGAAAACCAGTTTAGTGCCTTTCAGAGCGAGGGATGGGAGTTGTGTCCAGCAAGGCCAAAAAAAAAGATAGGGGCCAGATTATGAAGGGCTTTAACAGCTAAACAGGGGAGTTTGTATTTTATCTTAGAGGCAATAGGGAGCTGACAGAGGTAATTGAGCAGAGGAGTGACACAGTCAGATTTGTCCTTGAGGACAAGGACCTTTGGCAGCTCTGTGGAGGATGGTCTGGAGTAAGGAAAAACTCGGGCAGGGACACCATGTATGCTGCTGCAGTAATGTAGGTGTCCTTGTGAATAAAGAGAAGGCATCAAATTTGAGAGAGATTATGAAGGCAGAAATAGTGAGATTTGGCACCTAACTGGATTTGTAGGACAAGGGAAAGTGAGGAATTTGAGTATAATGCCAAGGTTGTGAATCTAGAACATTCACCTAATACAGGGGTTTGTTACTTTAAAAAATGTACATGTAAAATGGGGGAGAGAGACTATGGAAAAAAGCCATTGCCTGAAGTTATCTTAACAGCATACTTCTTTTTTTTAGGGTGACGACTTCAGGAGTGATGGAGAATATGAAGAAAGTCAAGAAGGTGACAAATGGAACTGTGGATCCCCAGGGTGAATGGGAGAGCACAGCATGATAGAGCAAGCTTTTGAGAAGAGCACTTTCAAAAATCTTTTAATTTATTAATAGTACTGTCAGTGAACAGGAGCAGCCTACACCTCCCAACATTGACCCAACAAAAGAGTATGACTGGGAGCAAAATGTCACAGAAACCTAATTTCTTCCTCTGTACTTTAAAGAAACTGGATCTGTTGCTGCCCACAAGAAAATCTGAACTTTCCTCAAGGTGGGAATGATGTGTGGGGAACACAAAGGAGGAGAAAATGAGGATTTTGTTTGTTTTAAATTTTTATATGCACATACCTTCCCCCCCCTTTTTTGTTAATGACTAGGTATTCAGAAATGTATTTGGTTCTGTTCTAGTGTTATACCAGTGGAAAGACTCTGTGTGTGTGTGTGTGTGTGTGTGTGTGTGTGTGTGTGAGAGAGAGAGAGAGAGAGAGAGAGAGAGAGATTGAGAGAGATTGAGAGAGATTGAGAGATTTGTGATGCAAATCATTGAACATGAAAGCTATATTGGACAAGGGGAACAAAAGTTAAGTGAAATGACTCAGTTACTCTGATATTCTGGCAGGAACTTATAAAAGTTAAATCGTTGTGGGAATGATATAAGGAGGATAATGAAATTAAGTTATTTTATAAAGCAAAATGGGCATCACTTGAGTAGGAACACAATTGTATCTTTGAAGTATGTATGACAGACCCAGGAGTCCTGGGCATGGTCCTGAGGGCTGCATTGATTCCAAGTATAGCCTTGGGCAAGTCCTCTTAAGTCACCTCATTTGCAAAACAGGATAATGCATTAGTAAAATGCTTTACCATCCTAGGACTGTGATGCCATGCTCGAGATGAAGAATTACCCTCTTCCTCTGTGATGCAGTCCAAGGAGGAGAATGTGATTTTCCTTATTAAGAGGGGATCTGCTTGGAGCTTGCCACAATGTAGCTGTCTGTTTTACCTCAGCAATGAGAGGGAAAGTCGTAGGCCTGAAATTCTTTGAATTAATTTTTCTACAAAGTTTCCCCTAGACCATTCTCTGTGGGGTGTAGAGCACTAACTCCTCTCTTCTCTCAGGAGCAATACTTCTTTTTCTTTGTAGCACAAAAAGGCAAAAGGTGTGGCTCATCAGGTCATGAATCATGTGGTTAGACTGTGGAAGTATCAGTGGAAAGGGGCATGAGGAAGAATCATACACACATAAGTAACTGCAAGTGAGTGAAAATTTATTCTTGAACACTATTGAGGAGAAAAGGAAATTTGGGGACAATATGGATTGTATGGGTAAGGAAGACTATTAAGAGGGTTATATCTGTGTAAACCTAAAGCTGTTCCTGAGTGCTAAGCATTAAACAAAGAGACTCTCTGGTCCCTAGCTTTGAAGAGGTTACCTCTCATTGAAGAAATTTGGTGCCATTAAATGGAGCAATCAGTGGAGTCTTTCACTTAGGGGCTCTCTGACAGTGGATTTTTTTTTTAACTGAGACTAGAGAAAATCGCTACTAGTCACCTTCCCAGAATGTTCTTGGTGATGAGTGAGTGACCTGAAAATAAAAGTATTTTAAACTCATGGCAGTTTTTTGGAAAATGTAATGGAGGGAATAATTTCTATATTTTAACCAGATGCTTAGGATCCTGGTGGCAACTTACAAGTTTCAAAGGAGGCTGCATTCATAAGTGGTTCTTAATTTGAATAAAGTTGCTATGAAGGGATCCATTAGTGAACCCATTGTCTCTAGCTGCTTTGGCACACCTATGGATTAGAATCTTGAATCTTCTTATATTTGCCATTCACTGCTGTAACCTTCATGGAGCAGGCTGTCTCCTGAGCAATGAAGATGAGAGCTTTGGGAAGTTAATTATTGAATTTTGGAAGAACACTGAGAATTGTGTATGCAGAGTTAGGCGTAGGAAACAGAAAGATTTCTGATCTGTGCAAGTGTGTTTCTCAAACATTTTTCTTCCCCTTACTTTCTTTGCAGAGGTGGTGATGGAGGAGCATATATATTAATGTCTGAAAGAACATGTAAAAATAAGCATCTTTCAGCTAGTTGATGGAAGCATAATCTACTTCCACTGGTTCATCCTTCTCTGCATGATACTCCCTGAATAAAGTATCATCTCCATGATCTTTGTAACATCTGAGTATAGAACCAGAATCATTTCTAGTGCTGATTGCTATAGCCACGTGTCCTTTATGAAAGGGTTTTCCATAAGGAAGAGATAAAGATGTCTTGAATATTTAGATGTTTGCCTTCTCATTCAGTCAGCTCTTGAAAGATCACTTTAAATTGGGTGGCAGAGAGAAAGAATAGAAATGACTATTTAGTCTTTTTGTTCTCTTTCTGTCTTTCCCCCTTTTTTTCCTATGCCAAAATAACATAGATGGTTCCCTCCAAGGCTTCTGAGGCATTCCTTTCACCTTTCACTTCATGGGATAGTTCACCTGCAGTGAACTTTACTGGGTAAACTCTACTTGGGTACTTTACTCAGTGATACATGTGCTATTCTCCTACAAGCAATTATCTGACTAAAGGTGCGATAATAGTCCCTACTATGAAGGGCCTGGGGGAGGGGGTGTCCTTAAAATTTATATACATGATTTTAAAAATAAAAATATGAGTGAGTGCATGAGTGTGTGTGTGTGTATATATACTCATGCACTCACACACACAGTGTGTGTATATATATTCAGTCAGTGCAGTATTAATAGCTTCTGTGGTACTGTACTAGTAACACTATTGCTACTGCTGTTGCTAACAGTAGTAGAGCCTTTTGGGTATAATTAGCATGTGGACATTGGTCTCAGGTTTTTCTTTGGTAAAACCCATTTATTAACACACTGTATGTACTTCCAGGCTTACTACAGATCTGACTTTCTGTGGTTTTGTAACTGAGCAGCAACCTCTCTGGAACCTGAAATGGACAAATAAAATGTGCTAGCTTTTTTATAAATAAAAGCCAGACTGATCCACAACTATTGGAACAAAGAAATTGTTTTCTCATCACCAAATGTTCTAGGAAGAAATGTTCATCAGTGGACCTTATGGGCTTTGTTATACTGGTGAATTGGAAAAATATCAGGCCTAGGACATGGAGAGGGACAAAATAATTTTAAATTGTCTCCTTTCTAAAATTCAAAAGATGGATTCCATTGTCTTTTATAAATAAGTCCATTTTCCTTCCCTGTACCAAAACTATTAGTTTTAGCTTGTTCTATCATAAATAAATGATTGATTGATGCTCTAAACTGAACAGATTTGCCCAGCAGTTACATCAAATTCAAAAACTTCCCCCTGCCCCCCCTAGGCTTGGTGGTACAGTGAATAGAGCACTGGCCCTGGAGTCAGCAGGACCCGAGTTCAAATTCGGCTTCGGACACTTAACACTTATTAGCCGTGTGACCTTGGGCAAGTCACTTAACCCCAATTACCCTGCCTTCCCCCCTCCAAACCCCCCCTTTCCATTGTGATTTTTTTTTTCAAGCAATTGGGGTTAAGTAACTTGCTCAAGGTTACACGGCCAGTTATTATTTATGTATGGGTGCTCATTTTCTGAGGTTGGGACCGATCCTAGGTCATCCTGAGTCCGGGGCCGGCGCTCTTACTCACTGTGACACCTAGCTGCCCCTCCATTGTGATTTTAAGTGTTCCTTTGAGCTAAGAATAAATCCTTTAAGTTTTTCAGAGGGTAAGCAAAAAGGAGTCTGCACAGGCAGTCCCTTCCTATCCCATGCCAGGCATGCACTTCTTCATCTTTATGCAGTAGAATCCTTAGCTTCCTTCAGAGCTCCACTCAGCTACTACATCCTACACAAAGCTTGTAGTCCCTGTCTACCTGTGCCAAACATTACACACACACACACACACACACACACACACACACACACACACACACACGTTATTACATTTTGTGGACAAGCCTGTGAAATTTTCAAAAAATTGAGGATCCCATTTTTGCATTCAATAAAATGTGCCTCTTTTGCTAAAAAAAATTATTTCCTGGACAGCATGAACAGGAAATGTTCTTTTAATCCTGACTATCCAATCTGGCCAAGTACTCAGTCTAGCTCCTGGGTCCTTTGGTACTTTAAAATTTGAATTACAGTCACTTTTTCCTGTTGAATAAGACCCTGAGAAAGTTAACACTGATGAATTAGAAATTCATCCTCCTTGTGTTTACACCTTGGTGTAATGACCTTGGTGAATCTGGTATCAGCTTATCCAGCTAACCCAGTGAACCAAGACTAAACATAACACTACCCCAAATTCTCTTTTCCATTCCATTTTATTTGAACTAGCATGTGACTGGAAGGGAAATCTCTTTGAATTTCCCCTTTAGAGTTAGATAATTAGACTGTCATGATCTTTTCTGTTGTTCTTTAACCTGACCTTTTCCTCCCTCCTCCCTTCTTCCTGCTATTGATTGCCCTGTTCCATTTTGACATAGACTGGGAGAGTATTGCTAAGGTTTTGGTGCATTGCAGCATTTGTTCAGTGCCAACTGTGTGAAAGATGTATTTCCTAAGCTAGGAGACTCTTCATTGAAAGAGTATTTACGAATGATGCTTCATATTACCTCATAGCATGTATCTCTGTAAAATAATATGTCCTGTCTTCTTTCAAAAATAAATTAGTATCATGGCTCCAAGGAAGATGTACAGTATTCCCAATTAGGAAGGTTTTCTGGCCATCTTCCTCTATCTACAAAATATTCTCATTGAGAAAATGATTCTAAGTTAATAGACAGGCTTTGAGGACTGCTGGCCCCTTTCCATGTACAATTGAAAAAAGAAAAGTTGCCTTATTCTCTACAGCTAAGCTGTTGAGCTTCAAAAATACATTTTGGCAAAATCTACATTGATCTTATAAATGCCTTGCTTCTCCCAAATGTCTTATGACAATGCCTAATCCGAGAACTGTGGTGTAGAGTGCTTGAGTTCAATGTGTCTGTAGCTATTCCTCCTTCATTTCATTTCCTCTTGAGGAATTCAGTATTACTCATCTCCACTGTATAGAAACTACCACACCTCAACTAAGATTCTGTCTCATGGAACTTCAGAAAATCATTAGTCTGTAATACACCAAATGTTCTTTTTCAAAAGCTCTGCTCTTTACTGTGATATCCCCTGGGGTGTTCTTGGCAGGGTATACTTCTTTAAAAGATCTCACTTGAGTTGATACTAATCCTTGTTGCCACCTGGAATATAGTTATTGATCAGTAATGCAAAAGGTTCTCAAAGTTCCCCAGGGTTCTCTTAGCAATAGTAATGTGTTTGTGCCATCCCAGTTACACTTATGTGCTTGAAGAGGGATAATGTTTAATGTTCAGCCTTGATGCAAAAATATCTCCAGACTTAATTACCAAATGGATACACTATGGGAAGGGAAGAGTTGGGGTAGTTTGAAGAGTGGTAAGGCAGCTGTGTATGTGTTTTGATTGATGGATTTTTGGAATTTTGACTGTAAAATGCAGTTAGGTACTTTGGAGGAGTCCTTGAGGAAGGCAATAAATGTCAAAATGATAAGGAAAAAATTAATGTGGCACAAAACAGTAGGCTTATTACAAGGACTGTTTCAGTGTTTTGTAATGAGATTCTGAGTACTCAAAGGACCAGAGAAGGGTTAAGAGAACAGTGGTGCTGGCAAGTGAGAGCTATTACCTCTGACTTTATTGTGTTGTGACTGGCTCAGCTGCTTTCAGGCAGCATGTATACACTAAATTGGATTTGCTTAGCTACATGACCTCCAAAGAACCCAGGTAGGGTGTTTAATCCAGGAGCAAATTTCTGGGTGCTTGCAGACAATAAGGAGTACATTGTTCTTAATTTAAGGTTAAGGTTCAGAAAGAGATTTTTCAGTATTTTTTCCTAACATTATTTAACAGATCACTGTGGGGTATTTATATAATGGGTACAGGATAAAAAATATAAATCAGGATAATGTATGTAATTTGTTTTCTTGCTTTGGTGCAAATGTGTAAAATAAAGAATCCATGATGAAATGTACATTTATAATCTTAGGAGAGCTTTTGATAAATGACTCCTGACTCAGTCTCCCGGACTCTTTCTTCCTTCTCCCTCATAATTTCTTTTTCTTTTGTTTTTAGTTGATCAAGCTTCCTATTCTCCAAAGCTTTCCAATTATTCCCATTAATGGTAATGGTGACCTACTAAAGAAATCTGAGCTAAGTCATAGCAGTATCCATAGTGCTTGTCGTCATTGAGAAACTTATCTATGATTTGGCTGGTTACATATTGAAAAAGATTTTTTGAGTAAGGACAAAGAATAATGGTATTTTCACCAGGATTTTATTCCCCCATTGCTGTCAGGAAACAACTACAAAAAAGTCTGGGACTGTAGTCCCAGTGCAGAAGACGTTTGGTGTGATTTACCATCCTGGTAAAAATGTGGGTTTTGGAATATGCTTTGGGTTTCTTGTCCCTTCGGATTTCAGATACTGCTGTCATTTCATTCTCAGCTACTTCACATTAGGATTATTATATGTTTCATCCCCTTTGTGAGGCTTAAAGGTGGTGACTTGCCCACAGTCACACAACTAATTGGTAGCACTTCTGGAACAAAAAAAACAGATCTCCTTCTTCCCAATCCATTGCCCTTTCTGACTGTTACTCTGTTATACTGTTTGGCTGAGACCTTTCCACCTATGCATAACAAACTTACATGCCTGCCTGAAAGCCTGTCAATGACATCATAACCCCCAGCTTCCTTGGAACGGATGGGGAAGGTGGACTATGAGTGTACCTCAACATGATTCTGAAAAGGATGTGTGAATCACTTTTTTTATAAATTGAATCACTTTGCTCTTGAGGCACTTATCTCTATCTCTGATTGATTTTTCAATTAGCAGGGTCTTCTAACACTGTTACTCTTCCCTCCACAGACTCTTCCATGCAGCTGTGATGAATTCCTTTGTAAAGTGACAAAAATAGCCTCAGCCTTCCTTCGCCCCTCCACTTTATTGTTTTGTACATTTAAGTGGGTGTTAGGATTTCCCAGCACAAGTGAACCTGCACATTGTGAACGATAGGAAGTCTGCACTAGGTTGTTGGATTCTATGGTGGCCAGCTGTTGCGTCTCCTTTGGAGTGGATCATAATGCTAATTTTCCTGTAAGGATGTCCTGCCTTCATTTATACTGTTTATTTTCAGAATAACTAGAAAAGGTATTCCTTGCTCCACACATTTCTATAACCTAATTAACTTTTATTTTTAAATCCAGTTGGCTATAGTTGTCAGTCTATGATTACTTTTCCCCATATCTCATGTCTTCCATTCATTGTCTAGCACCTTTTATAGATTCACTAATCTGAAGGGTTAAATCCGAATAGAGTTGTCTAAGAAGCTGGATACAGACTAAATCACCCAGCTGCTTTCTTTAACAGGCTTCCTTCAACAGCTGTTGTCAGGAACTTGAACTTGTCAGAGCTGGAACTTAAACCCCGGTCTCCTGACTTAAGCCCAGCACTTTCCCCACCATAACATTCGATGTTACAGGTCCCTTATTAGGCACTAAGGATGCTACAGAAATGAACAAGCCATAGTTTTTGCCCGTCAGCCAGCTTTAATAGGTCATTGTCTAAATGTAGGGTTTGTAAAAGCAAAGTAACTACTCAGTGATTTCTAAATTTCCCTTGCTTGTTCGAAATTTAATAAGGTGGCATTTATAAAAGTTTCTCTTCCAAAGAATGATAACATAGATACCACCAAAAAGAAAACTTAAGATTTCACTACTAGAGTAATAGAAGCAGCCATGATGAGCATGAAGATCCATGATCTTCCAAGAAGATGCTGTCTTACATCTAGACCCACATCAGAAATTTTGTTTAATCTAAATATAACATTCAGCCTATTCTTATTAGAGGAGAACAATTATATATGCCAGCATATTGGTGTTTTGGGGTCTGCAGAGCAACCCTAACCCTCTTAGTGGGGACCCTCTTTACTCTGAGGCCAATTAAACTCAAGTCTTTCTAATTCCCAGCCCAATGCTCTCTATCCACCAAGACTTGGAGATGGCAGGAAGTGATATGGAGACCTGATTCCTAAAAATTAACCTTAACCACTTAACCTCTCTGGGGCCTAATTTTCCTCATCTGTAAAATGGGGGTGGGGGAGGGTGGACTAGATAACCTCTAAGGCCCTTTCCAATTCCAGTTTTCTCCTAAGATTTTAGGAGGCCCTTTACCCATTTGAAAGCTGGAATTGCAAAGTTTTTAGTACATCCATTGGGTTATATGCATGTGAATACAGATAAGTCTTATCTTTGTGTTAAGACCCACCTTTCTGGACCTCTGGACCTTAGCAATTCAAGTTTATAAACTTGAAATTCTCTTTAAAGTTTGAAACTAGTTTAAACTGAATTTCTAGTAAAACTATTTTATAAAATTTGGTTTAAGGAGGAAAATAGTTATATACTGTGTTCTCTATAGGACAAACAATGTAGTCTAGAATATTTTAGGGAACTGGGAAAATTGATAGAGTTTGGCTATTTTCACTGGTAGAAAGAAGTACAGATACTAATAAGATCATGAGGTATTTAAAGGTGAAACATTATTGATGCAATATATACCAAATCAGTGATTTTCAAGAATATATTTCCGTTTTCTTTTAAAAGAGATCAGCTTCTGTTGGTTTCTTAGACTCTTCCATAGACACATTAGATCAGAGATGGGAAAGAATTTCAAACTCTTTGAAGGAGAAATTTATATCTGTTCTAGTTTGTGTGGCAATAATAGCACTCAGTATGTGTATTACACTTTTTTCCTTTTTTTAAAACTTTAATTTTATTTTTTGTTACATTTTAAGTTCTGAACTGGCTCCCTTCCTCTGCACCCATACTAGAGAAGGCCACCATTTGACACACATTTATAGGTCCTTTATAGTTGATTTTGAGTATGTATAGTACTCAGAATAACTTGGTAGTTCACAATTATTCTTCAGACAATATTGCTGTAACTGTGTACAACATTCTCTCAAGTATTAATTTCATTATTTTTTATTTCGTGTGTGTCTTTTCCTTATTTTTTCTCAGCTCAACAAGCTTATTTCTTTTTTTTTTTTTTTAGCAATTGGGGTTAAGTAACTTGGCCAAGGTCACACGGCTTTTGTTTGTGTGGGTTAAGTGTCTGAGGCCGGCTCCGAACTCAGGTCCTTCTGACTCCAGGGCCGGCGCTCTACTCACTGCGCCACCTAGCCGCCCCCCAGCTTATTTCTTTTTAGCACAATAGTATTCCATCACAATTATATAATACAACTTGTTTAGCCGTTCCCCAATTCATGGACATCCCTACAATTTTCAGTTCTTTACCACCACAAAGCTGCTATAAATATTTTAGGACATATAGGTTGTTTTCCTTTTTCCTGGATCTCCTTGGGAAACAGACTTAATGGTTTTGGGTCAAAGAGTATTCACAGTTTTATAACTCTTTGACTATAATTCCAGATTGCTCTAATTGGATCAGTTCACAATTCCACCAACTGTGTATTAATGTTCCACACTTTTTCCTTTTCAAAGCATTTTTTCCATCTGTTACTCATCTCATTCTATCCTCACAACAGATCTGTGAAGTAGGGAAGTCATGGATTATTATCACTACTTTACAGCTGATTAACTCTTTCTGTTTTACACATAAAGAAACCTGAAGCCCAGAGGAGTTCAGTGGGCAGGAGTTTCAGCCTAGGGTAAAATCCCTGCTCCATTTTTCCCTTGCCCCCCACCTCCCCAACGGGTGTTCCCCATCTCCTCCCATTCTGGGTTCCCTGTCCCTCAGCCTAGGGTACACTTCGTGCCGGCTGTTGGGAAATTCAAATATACACTGACCAGTCACTGACTGTAGTTTTGGCTTACATAACCTGGCTATTGAATCTCTTTAAAAACCAGGCACACTGTCCATGCCAGCACTGTCTGATTTGGGCATGTTACCCCGACAGTCCCGCGGTAATAAAATCCACTTTCAGTTTAATCTCGGGGATCTTCTGTCTCTGTCCTTTGTGCTCTTCATGATATTCCCACCATACTGGGACAGGCCTTTATCACCTCATGCTTGGATTATTGCAATCATCTTCTTGGTGGTCTGCCTGCCAGATCTCTCCCCATTCCAGTTCATCTTCTATTTAGCCAACAAAGTGATTTTCCTAAAGTGCAGGTCCAACTGTGTCACTCCCCTAGTCAGTAAACTCCAGTGCCTCCCTTTCACAGCCAGGATTAATTACAAAATATTAAGGCATAACCTAGCCTCCTACCCCCTTCCCAACCTTTCCAGTCTTCTTATACCTTATATCCTGCCATGAATACTCTTCAGTCCAATGATTCTGGTCTCTTTGCTATTCCACAAACAAGATACTCCATCACTTGGCTCTGGGCATTTTTTCTGGCTGCCCCCCCATGCTGGTAACACTCTGCCTCCTGGTTTCCCTGACTTCCTTCAAGCCACAGCTCAAATCCCACCTTCTACAAGAAGCCTTTCCCAGCTTAATTTTATTGCCTTCCTTCTGTCATTTATTTCCTATTTATCCTGTATATAGCTTGTTGGTATGTATTTACACATTTCTCCCTTGTTACATTGTAAGCTCCCTGAGGATTGGAATTGACCTCTTTTTGTTTCCCCTGGCACTTAGCCTGGCACATAGTAGGTGCTTAATAAATGATTGATTAATTTATATCTCCAGGGCTTAGTACAACACCTGGCACATAGTCAGCAATAATGCTTATTGACTGACCAGCTAGAATCTCCAGCTCATTCCAGGGCTCAGTTTAAGTACCACTCCCTTTATTCTCCCAGTCGTAGATATTTTGAATTTACTTCCCTGTGTATGAATTACTTCATCCCAATAAGATGGGTGCTTCTTTTTGTTTTTGTTTCCACAGTGTCTGGCACACAGTAGGTGCTTGGTAAATGCTTATTGAATTGAGTTGCTCAACATTATTTGATGAGTGAATGTTGGTGACAGGATTCCAATATAGATCCCTTGACCCCAAATCCAGGGTTCTTTTCACTGCGACATATCCCTTCTTCCCCCAAATTAACTCCATGTGGTAAATCCTAATATAACCAGGTAGTGCTGTTTCTCTTCAAATGTCCCTCAAAAGAAGGGCCTAATACCTCTTCTCTCAAAGTTATTGGCATTAGAAAGGACCTGAGCAATCTCCTAATACAATCCCCATATTTCATGAATGAGGAAATTACTTTCCTGAGGTTATACAACCCACTAGTGGTAAAACATGCTCCAGAATTCAGGGCTTTAGACTCCTGACCTCAATTTCTTGACACTGCAACTCTGCCTTGTGGAGACACTCAGTGAGAATCGTCAAACTTCTCTTTTTTTTTTTTGAGTTTGAATCAAAGAACTAGGGGTTCAGGTGAAGGTGAGAAACTCACATTTGCCCATAATATAAATTCAGATTCAAAAGCTCCCCTACCCTGTTTTTCATCTAAGACTTTGATTGCTTCTTTTTCCCCCATAATCAAGTCTTGTAAAATTCATTACAGGGCAGCCACATTGATTTTTAATAATGTTTTGCCTCCATATAACAAGTCTCCAAACGCTCTTTCCCATATTATTCTAAACATTTGGAATCCAACAGCCTCTTGCTTTTTCTGCTTCTATCAAGGAAGCCAGCAGTGGTTGGCCAGAGCTTATACCAAGAGTGGGGAGCCTGCGGCCTCGAGGTCACATGTGGCATTCTAGGTCCTTGGGTGCATCCTTTTGACTGAGTCCAAGTTTTATATCCTTTTATTAAGGGGATTTGTTCTGTGAAGTTTGAATTCAGTCAAAGGACCACACTTGAGGACCTAAAGGGCCTTGAAGATGAAGATTCCCCACCCTTGGGACTTAGATGCCTGGGTTTAACAAGGAGTCTTTATTGACCACTCCAGGAGTAGTAAGAGCATATCAGGGTGGGGAGAAGATAAAAGAGATGGACATGTGGGTAGGCCACAAACTAGATCTGTTCCCTGTCCCCTATCCCCATACCTTTAAGAAGCAATAAAGAGTTGTTATTGCCTCCTAAGAATGACATACATAGAAAGTTAAAAGAATAAGAATGATGAAATAGTCAATAAGCACCCACTATGTGCTAGGCATTGTGATGAGTACTAAAAAAGATACTAAACATACTAAAAAAGAGTCCCTGCCCTCATGGAGATTTGGGGTTCATGGCCCCACCCTCCAATCAGGGAGGCAGAGTACCCGGGCTGCTAAAGTCTTTCAAGATGATGAGGTTACCATTCCAATTATGAGGCAGGGAAGTCCCAGAGTCATGCCTGCACTGCTGGGCAAAGGGGAAGACATTGGCCCTGGAACCTTTGAAGCAGTTGCCTCTTAGTTTGTCTCCAAAACAGACATTTCTTAAGTAGGTAATAGAAATGTCTCTCCTTTACAAATGAAGAAATCGAGGTTTGAAGTGCTTACATAATTCATCCAGGGTTGGAGTTCAGGTTAGAGCTGAGATTTGAATCTAGTCTCCCTTGTTCCCAGGTCTGACCTTTCTATTATGTGGCACTGTTTCTACAATATCCTGTCTTCCTAGGATTTTTTTACCCATTGGACATTTTGTGATATTTTGTGAGGTTAATTTGTCTAATGCTGGCAAAGGGAACAGCAGTTCAGAGAGAATAATTTTCAGAAGCAGAGGGATCCCAGAGCTGGCTATGATGGAGGCTGTAGAAAGGATTCAGGAAAAGAAAGATTAGACCCAAAGGTGTGGGGAAATGCACTTGAGAGAATCTTCCCAAATCTAAGGATTATGCACAGATAGCAAAAGTCTAGAAAGGCATTTCAAGTAGAAGACAATACAGGAACTGCAAAGTCTCAAGTATGCTGCTCTAGGAGAAAGACCCTGCCTTTCCTCTTCCCCCTAAACTATCTAGATGGTCTCCAGAATCAGTGAAGTGACTCAGTGGATAGAGTGCTGGCCCTCAAGATCTGAGTTCAAATGTGACCTTAGGTCCTTACTAGCTGTAATATCCTGGGCAAGTCATTGAACTTTTCTGTCTCAGTTTCCTCAACTATAAAATGGTAGTAATAATGTCTTACCTCCATATAACATCTTTAGCTCATAATAGCATCTGCTTCTGAGTTGTTCTAAGCATCAGATGAGTTGTTAAGTGCTTAGCACAGTGCTAGGTACAAGGTAGGCACTTAATAAATGTTTGTTTTCTTTCTGCCAAAGATGGCAAAGTACATAGTCCCTGATCAATGACCCTTAGTGTATACAGTTTTCCAAAACCTTTAAAACATCCATTATGTAACTTGGGGATATAATCTTTGCCCTGCTATATAGTGGGAAGAACATTGGATTTGAATTCAGAGGAACAGGACTTTATGAAATCTCAGTTGGAGAGGACTCCAGAAGCCATCTAATGGCAGCCTGTGCCTGCACAGGGATGTTATCTGTACAAGATTTCCAGACAAGTGACCAGTCCATAATAACAAATAATAATAACAAATGTTATTATTCTGTGATCTTAGGACGTCAGTTTCTTGATCTGTGAAATTAAAATGGTTTGCTATGTTACCTCTAGGGTTATTTTTAGCTTTAAATCTTATGATCCTTTGATTGATTAATTGGGAACAACAGAAAATAATATTGTAACAGTCTCCCCCAACTTCCACTCAGACTCACAAGTTGGGTCTCAGAGTGGCCTGAGTTCTAACCGTTGCAGCTCATGAACCCCCACTGGAGTGCTTCCTGTTAGCAATTAGCCCCTAGATTTATTTAGCTCTAAGAAAAGGTATTTATTCAAACATCATAGCAGAAACAGGTTATACCCCCATAAGGTAGGGGGTATATTCTACAAAGAAACAGCATCCAAGTGAAAAGTAGGCTTAACCTTAAGAATACAATGGTAGTAGGGCACATGCATAGGTCCATATGACAAAGGCAATTCGATTCCTTGTATTGTGGGGCTTTGAAAGCCCTTGCTCCCTTGATACAGCATCTGCACACAGCTCCCTTATGTGCAGTGTTTCTACTAGATGAGTTGCCCAGCTGTGTTCACAAGAGCTTCTCTCCATAGCCCTATTCTCACCTTGAAAGTGCTTCCTCTCTCAAGTTATGGTCTTCGTAATATCTATCTGTAGTGTATTTCTCTGCCCTCTGATTGACTCAGTATCTCCTACTGGTCTAGGAACCACCATTAGATGACCTTTTGGAATTAGAGGAGGTGGGTGGGAGAAGAGAAAATCCCCTCTGCTTTGTTGCCTTCCAGTATAGGCCCAGTCTGCAACTCTTACACTTGGACTCATTCAGGGCTTACTCATTTAAAACCTGCTTGCCCAGCCAATCAATCCATTCCTTTCCTGACCCAATCAGAGAAGTAGTTTAACACTTCATTAATACCTTATGATTACATTCTGAACCTTCTGGGACTACCTCAACTGAATTGGAAGGAGGGAAGAAGCCATAACCTCCCCCTTTAATACTGTGTTATTTTTAAGCTATTCACCCTCTGAATGAGGAAATTGTTCATGCAATGTCAGAGCCAGCAGCAGGGCCATTATCCATTTGCCCTTTATTTTACAGAATGGAAAGTTCTCCGATAGAGAGGAGAACTAGATGACACTGTGTGGCCTATTAAAAAGAGAATCAAATTAAGAGCCAAACCAGCTCCACTATCATACCCCACTTCTATGACCCATGAACAAGTTGCTTCTACTCCCGGGGCCTTGGTTTCCTCCTATATAAAATGAGGGAGCTCATTTTGATGATCTCTAAGCATCCTTCCAACTCTGACATTCTGTGCTTTACTACAGACCTGAAACTGAAAATAATCCTAGGGGATTCTTTTTTTTTTCTTTTTGGAGAGGCAATTGGGGTTAAGTGACTTGCCCAAGGTCACACAGCCAGTTTTGTGTTAAGAGTCTGAGGCCAGATTTGAACTAGAGTCAGGTCCTCCTGACTCCAGGGCCAGTGCTCTATTCACTGTGCCACCTAGCTGCCCCGGGGATTCCTTTTTGACCTATGGAAGGGTCAGATCATTTATAATTTTGTTGTTCGGTCATTTCAGTTGTGTCTGACTTCATGACCCCATTTGGGGTTTTCTGGGCAGAGATACTGGAGTGGTTTGCCATCTCCTCCAGCTCGTTTGACAGATGAAGAAACTGAGGTAAACAGGGTTAAGTGACTTGCCCAGGGTCACACAGCACGTATCTGACATTGGATTTGAATTCAGGGAGATGAGTTTTTAACTCCAGGTGGGGCACTCTACCCATTGCTGCCCCTAGATAATTTATAAACTGCTTGTAATTTGGATTCATCATTCAGTGACAACCTTAAACAAATTGCATTTGGCTCTCCAGGGGATCTGAGGTTGCTAAAGTTGAACACCGCCTGGTTTCAAACCTTCCTTACACACCTGCCTGAGAAGCCAGTTCTCTGTTATAATGGTGAAATGTGTTGGATTCCTGTGTCCCTGGGCACAGGAACAGGGAGTGCTGAGGGGCCGGGGCTGCTGCTGAGATGGGTTATATAGTCAGGAGACTTTGCAAAATGGAATCCTTCCTCAAGGGCTCCCCTTACCTTCCTCAACTCACAATGCTTCCAGCCACGGGAGCTCTCTGGCTCACCATCTGCACAGCACTTCTAACCCTGCTGCTTTCTATATTTAGCCTGGATATGGGCAGGGTTTTTTTTTTCCTCTTCTCTGTATATTCCACTTGGCTGTGAGAGATCTCAGGCAGAACTGCTGGTGTGGCTTATTTAAAAGCCCAGTGCTTTCCTCTTCCCCAAAGAGTTGCCTTCCTCTGGAAAGCCCTCTTTACTTTCTCCCCTTTCATTTCTGCAGGGGTATAAATTTGCTACAGCATTTCCTCGGTTCCTGACTCACCTGTTAATACTTGGCCTCATGCCATCCAGAGATATAACTAGAAAGAACTGAGCCTGAATCCTGATGGAAGCAAACTAAATGATCTTGTTCTTCTCATTGTTTGGTGGTACTTCTTCCTTACCATCTTTCATCCCACCTAGTACAATATGCCTTTGTAATTGGAATAATGTTTAATATGAATGCATTTGAAGACCCTATACTGTACTATATGATGTCATGAGGGGAGGGGGGAGGGAAGTAAAGGAAATTTGAAAATCAAGGAACTATGGAATTGAATCTTGTCAACTGAAACTAAACTAATAAATTAATTAAAAAAAAAAAGAAAAAAAAATACTTGGCCTCACCTCAGGAAGCTATTGAGAGGTGGAATCATGCAATGAACTCTGGTTTTTCCCATAGCAAAGCATTTTGTAGCATTAGCTTCATTTTGCAGTTTGGGACAATGCAGCCCCCCAAAAAGTTTAAAATTAGGTTAAAGTAAAGGCTAAATTTATCAAAAGATTATCAAGGTCCTGTAGCAAGTGACTAATAGAGTACTGCTTAAAATTCTCTGCTCTTGAAGTTCTGATCGGGTGCCTTGTTTGTCCCTGAGTGCCAGTCTGCCTTTTCTTCCTTCAACTGAATTTGGGAGAATTAAAATGATGGCTGGGATTGGGAGGTGGGAAAAGGGAAACCTGGGCATTTGGGGGGTTTTCAAGCAAACCTTATTTCTTTAGGAAGTGGATCAACTTAGGGAAAGCCTTTCTGGCTTGTTGCCAGGATCTTTTAATCTGTATTACTCGACCATCTGCTTGGAAAATCCTAAGACCCAGCTCCTGAGCAAGATCGAACCTGGCCCTTGTTGCCAATTTCCACAGATCAGAGGGACATCTGGGAGCCAGGGTTCTGCCAGGGGCAGGCCCTGGCTGAGGATGTTGTATACACAAGGATACATGTACAAATGCTTGGAATCCCTGGCTCCCATCAAGGCTCAACTCAAAGGTCACCTCCTTCAAGAAGCATTTCCCAATTTCCCAAATTACTAGTGTTCCCCACCATCCCTTCCCTGAAAATCATTTTACCTTGATTTTTAAACTCTTCCTTCTCAGGGTTTTGACTGATTTTCCCAGCTGCTAGTGATCTCTCCAACCATTCCTAACATCCAAATTACTGTGTATATGATTTAAATATGTATTCCCAGGGCTTAAACTGTGCCTGGCACATATTAGGGGTTTAATAAAGGCTTATTGATTGTTTGATTAATTCAATATTATGCCCAAATAGTGATCTTATCAGCTCCTATGGGTTTAATTATCATTTCTAGGTAGAGGTCTCCCAGTTCTATATATCCAACCCTAGTCTATCTCCTGAGTTCTAGTCCTGTATTATCAACTGCCTGTTAGACATTTTGGACTGGATATCCCATAAGCATCTCAAATTCAACTTGTCCAAAACAGAATTAATTCTCTTTTACCCCAGACTCACCCCTTTTTTAACTTTCTTTTTATTGTGGAGGATACCATCATCACTCAGGTTTGAAACCTTACTGTCATCCGTGACTAGTCACTCTTCCCCCACGTACCCAATCAATTGCCAAATATTGCCATTTCTACCTCTGCACCAACTCTCATCTACATCCCCTTCTATTTGCTCATACAACCACCACCTTAGTTCAGGACTCCATCGCCTCCCTCTTGGACTAATGCAATAGCCTCCGATTTGGTGGTATTGCTCTCGGTGTCTCCACTCCAATTCATCTGCTACACACTATCAAAGTGACCTGACCATATCTCATTGATCCCCTACCTTTCTTCCTAATAAATTTAGCAACCCCTTATTACCTCTAGGATCAAAAATAAACTTCTCTGTTTAGTATTTAAAATTCTTTATAAGATGATTTGCTAGTATGAACTAAAATGAGAAAACTATTAGTCTCAGCCTTGGTCGAAATGGATAGTGTCATTGTCATAGGAAACTCCCAGATGAATAAACCCTCTCCACCAGTTCAGATTGACACCTTCTCTGCCATCTTTCTAGCCTTTTTTTTTCTCTATATACCTCTTTTTTTCCTATTTATTTATTTGTTTGTTTGTTTTTAGTTTTCAACATTCATTTCCACAAGATTTTGAGTTACAAATTTTTCTCCCCATCTCTCCCCTGCCCCCCACCCCAGTATAGTGAGCCTACTGAATATCCCTTCCCCCAATCTGTTCTCTTATATCCTCCCCCATCCCCCAACTTTCTAGTAGGGCAATAGATTTCTGTACCCCAGTGCCTGTATATCTTATTTCCCAGTTGCATGTAACATGCATTAACATTTGTTTTTTGAAACTTTGAGTTCCAGAATCTTTCCCTTCTTCCCTCCTCACCCACCCTCCCTGTAAGGTTGACCCATTCCCTTTCACCTTCCTGCTCTTCCCCTCCATTGTAACAGTGTTCTCTTGCCTTTTTTATATGAGATAATTTACCCTAATCTATCTCTCCCTTTCTCTTTCTCCCAATATATTCCTCTCTCATCTCAATCTTATTTTTAAAATATTATCCCTTCATATTCGACCCATCCTGTGCTCTCTATGTATACATGTATACACATATGCACACACTCACATATATATTTATACACACATACACCCTCCTATACATACATATGTAAGTATACATATATATATATATACACACATAAATATTCCCTTCAACTATCCTCATATTGATAAATGTCTCATGAGTTACAATTATCATTTTTCCATGTAGCAATGTAAATATTTCAACTTTAATAAGTTCCTTATTATTTCTTTTTCCTGTTTACCTTCTCATGCTTCTTTTGCTTCTTGTAATTTAAAGTCAAATTTTCTATTCAGCTCTGGATTTTTCATAAAGAATGCCTGAAAGTAGGGGCAGGTAGGTGACACAGTGAGTAGAGCACCAGCCCTGGAGTCAGGAGGACCTGAGTTCAAATCTGGCCTCAGACACTTAACACAAAAACTAGCCATGTGACCTTGGGCAAGTCACTTAACCCCAATTGCCCTCCAAAAAAAACAAAAACAAAAAACAAAACAACAAAAAAAAGAATGCCTGAAAATCCTCTATTTCATTGAATGACCATATTTTCCCCTGAAGCATTATACTCAATTTTGCTGGGTAGGTGATTCTTAGTTTTAATCCTAGCTCCTTTGACCTCCAGATCCTTTAAAGAAGCTGCTAGATCTTGTGTTATCCTAATTGTGTTTCCACAATAGTAAAATTGTTCCTTCTTGGCTGCTTGTTTTTGTTTTTTTGCTTTGCTTTTTGGAGGGCAACTGGGGTTAAGTAACCTGCCCAAGGTCACACGGCTAGGTTTTGTTTGTGTGTGCGTTAAGTGTCTGAGGCTGGATCCGAACTCAGGTCCTTCTGACTCCAGGGCCAGTGCTCTACTCACTGTGCCACCTAGCTGCCCCGTTCTTGGCTGCTTATAATATTTTCTCCTTGACCTGGGAACCCTGGAATTTGGCTATGATATTCCTATGAGTTTTCTTTTGGGGATCTTTTTAAAGAGATGATTGATGAATTCTTTCAATTTCTATTTTGCCCTCTGGTTCTAGAATATCACATCAATTTTCCTGGAGAATTTCTTGAAGGATGATTTCTAGGTTCTTTTTTTGATGATGGCTTTCAGGTAGTCCAATCCAATAATTTTTAAATGCTCTCTCTTAGATCTATTTCCCAGATCAGTGGTTTTTCCAATGAGATATTTCACATTACCTTCTATTTTTTCATTTATGTGGATCTGTTTAATAGTATCTTGATTTCTCATAAAGTCATTAGCTTCCAATTGCTGTGAAGGAAGGAACTCTTCAGTGAGTTTTTGAAATTCTTTTTCCATCTGGCATATTTGGCTTTTCAAGGCATTCTTCTCCTCAATGGCTTTTTGGACATCTTTTGCCATTTGGGTTAGTCTACTTTTTTTTTTTTTTTTAAGCAATTGGGGTTAAGTAACTTGCTCAAGGTTACACGGCTAGTCATTTGATTTATGCGTGGGTGCTCATTTTCTGAGGCCGGATCTGGTCTCGGGTCATCCAAACTCCGAGGCCGGTGCTCTTACTCACTGCGCCACCTAGCCGCCCCTTTAGGGCAATTGGGGTTAAGTAACTTGCCCACGGTTACACGGCTAGGTTTTTGTTTGTGCGGATTAAGTGTCGGAGGCCGGCTCCGAACTCAGGTCCTTCTGATTCCAGGGCCGGCGCTCTATTCACTGTGCCACCTAGCCGCCCCTACTTTTTTTTTTTTTAAAGCAATTGGGGTTAAGTAACTTGCTCAAGGTTACACGGCTAGTCATTATTTATGTGTGGGTGCTCATTTTCTGAGGCCAGATTCAATCCCGGGTCATCCCAATTCTGAGGCTGGTGCTCTTACTCACTGTGCCACCTAGCTGCCCCTGGGTTAGTCTACTTTTTAAGGTGTTATTTTCTTCAGAATTTTTTTTGGATCTCCTTTAGGAGGCTATTGACTCGCTTTTTATTATTTTCTTGCATCATTCTTTTTTCTCTTCTCAGTTTTTCCTCCACTTCTCTTACTTTATTTTCAAAATCCTTCTTGAGCTCCTCTATGGCCTGTGACCAATTCATATTTTTCTTGGAAGCTTTTGATGAAGGAGTTCTGACTTCATTGTCCTCCCCCAGTTCCATACTTTGATCCTTTTTGTCCCCAAAAAAGGATTGTATGGTCTGATTGCACTTCCTCATCTTGCTAATTACTTGACTTTTGAGCTCTTTGAACTCTTTGAACTCTGCTTACAGAGTGGAGAGAACTTTGTCCCAAATCCCTGGGATTTTCACAGCTGCTGGAGTTGGGCTCCCTCTCTACAGCCCCCACAAGCTCTGGCTCACTGGTCACACACCCCAGGACTACAACCTAAAACCAAGATACAGATCCAGGCAGGTCAAAGCAAGAGCAATTACCCTCTAAATAGTCACTTGGTCTCCCTACAATCTTCAGGCCAGGAGTTCTGAAAGCAGCCATGTGGCACCACTGTGCCTTCCATCACTTCTTGCCTTAGGGGCAGGGGCTGGACCATGCTGTTCCTTCACCCTTACAACATAGTTCCTGATTTACCTTTCATTTTCTCTTTGGCCTTTGGTATTTATGGGTTGAGGAGTCTGGAAATTGCCACCACTGCTGGTGATTCACTCTCCTGAAGTCTGCTCTGGCCAGTAGGGGTGCTGGTTGGGGCCACCCTGGGGCCAGAACTTTGGCTCACAGGGGACTCAGCTTGACTCCCAGTATGCTGTGATAGACCTTTCCTGTTGACCTGCCAGGCTGCCTTGAGGGAAAATTTGTTTCTCTCTGTCTCTTTGTGGGTTTCTGTAGCTTTAAAATTTGTTTAGAGTCTTTTTTTTTTTACAGGTATTGGAGATGGTTGAAGCCAGAGCCCACACCAAGTTTGTGCTTTTACTCTGCCATCTTGGCTCTCTCTATATCTCTTGTCCACCTTTCTAGTCTTAAGAGAGTTTCCTAGAGCACTAAGAAGTTAAGTGTCTAGTGTCTAGTGTCTAGTATCCCATAGCCAGAGATTAGACTCAACCTCAGCTCTTCTTTCTTGATCTGAGGGCTGCTATCTACCTACTGCATCACACAATCCTGTTTTGGTTTTTGTTTTTTAAGTACCAGAGCTATTGCCTCTGAAATAAAAGTTCCTTTTGTGCATGACGTCATAACTATTTTTCATCTAAGATATTTGATTTCTAACATGGTTAATATTGATAGAGGTAATCCTCATAGACAAAAGGTCTTTGGGGGGGCGGTCCTCATTTAAGAATGTGAAGGATCTCAAGACTATAAAGTTTAAGAACGATTGGCATGGGGGATGGAAAAGATGGTACCTGACTTCAATTGTAATAGTGGTTGCTTATATTTTATTTGTTGTTATTTAATCTTTTCAGTCATGCTTGACTCTTTGTGATGACATTTGGGGTTTTCCTGGCAAAAATACTGGAGTGGTTAGCTATTTCCTTCTCCAGCTCATTTTACAGATTAGGAAACTGAGGCAAATAGGGTTAAAGGACCTGCCAAGGATTACACAGCTAGTGTTTGAGGCCAGATTTAAACTTGGGAAGATGAGTCTTCCTGACTTCAGTACTCTATCCTGCTGCTGAAATATTACATTTTAGAGAACTGATGTGTGGAACAGATATTAGACTAGTGCTGCTTGGCTCCAATTGTCAAAACAAAGATCAATGGTTTTAAGATCTAAGGATCATTTCAGTGTAAGGTAGAGAGCTTCTTCACATTTAGAACTATTCAAAGACAAAACAAGCTGACTCATCAGGGAATGAGCTACCTGTCACTAGAAGGGTAGCAACACATACTATGCTATATAGGGAATTTGTAGAGGAGATTCTTATATCTTGTGGAAAGTTATATTCCACACACAACTTTTAGGATTCCTTCCAATTTTAGTATTTTATGATTCTGAAAGAAAAAAATCAAATGAAAACATACATTTTAAAACAGCTGTTGTGAAGATGTATTTTGCTTGATTATTCATATTTGTTACAAAAACTTTTTCTTTTTATCCAATGAGGGATGTGTGCATGTGGCAAGTAGGGAGAGTTAGGAGAGCAGAGCAAAGGATAGAGTTGCCCACGAAAGAGAAGAGAGTCGTTGAAAAAAGTTTTGAAACAAATATGGAGAAGAGAATAAAAGGAAGGTCAGAGAAACCATAAACAAGCAGGACAACTTTTTTCTTTTGATCTAGAGCTTTTTTTCCCCTCTTTTAATAATACTTTTTTTCCAATTGCACGTAAAAACAACTTTTAACATTCATTTTTTAAAAATTTTGAGTTCCAGGGTGGCTAGGTGGCGCAGTGAGTAGAGCACTGGCCCTGGAGTCAGGAGGACCTGAGTTCAGATCCCGCCTCAGACACTTAACACACACACAAACAAAAACCTAGCCATGTGACCTTGGGCAAGTAACTTAACCCCAGTTGCCCTCCAAAAAAATTTTTTGAGTTCCTCCAAAAGACACATGATGGAAAATGCTATCCACATTCAGAAAAAGAACTCTGGAGTCTGAATGCAGATGGAAGCAGACTATTTGCTCTCTTTTTTGTTTTGTTTTGTTTCTTCTTTCTTGTGGTTCCTCCCATTGGTTCTGATTCTTCTTGACAACATGACCAACGTGAAAATGTTTCATATGAATGTATAGGTGGAACCTGTATCAGATTGCATGCCATCTTGGGGTGGGGGGGAGAGGAGAAGGGAAGAAAATTTGGAACTCAAAATCTTATGGAAGTGAATTTTGAAAACTAAAAATAAATACATTTTTTTTTTTGGAAGGCAATTGGGGTTAAGTAACTTGCCCAAGGTCACACGGCTAGGTATTGTTTGTGT
Organism: Gymnobelideus leadbeateri; assembly: GCA_011680675.1. NCBI lineage: Eukaryota > Metazoa > Chordata > Mammalia > Diprotodontia > Petauridae > Gymnobelideus > Gymnobelideus leadbeateri. The sequence continues at coordinate 31,886 of WOXC01002186.1, read as the reverse complement.
GTGCGTTAAGTGTCAGGTCAGATCCAAACTCAGGTCCTTCTGACTCCAGGGCCAACGCTCTACTCACTGCACCACCTAGCCGCCCCTACATTTTTTTAAAAAGAAAAAAATTGAGTTCCAAATTCTCTTAATTCTCTCCCCCTTTTTCCTTTCCCCCATTCCTGAATGGTAAGCAATTTGATATAGGTCATACGTGTTAAATGATGCAAAACGTATTTCCATATTAGTCATGTTGTGAAAGAAAACACAGACCAGAAAACATGAAAAAAATAAAGTGAAAAATAGTATCCTTCAATCTACATTCAGATTCTACCAGTTCTTTCTCTGGAGGTGGATGGCATTTTTCATCATGAATCCTTTGGAATTGTCTTGGATCATTGTATTGCTGAAAATAGCTAAGTTACTCACAGTTGGTTGTCATACAATATGACTATTACTATGTAACACGTTCTCCCAGTTCTATTCACTTCACTCTGCATCAGTTCATTAAGTCTTCCCAGGTTTTTCTGAGAACATCCTGCCCATCATTTCTTATAGCATAATAGTATTCCATCACAATCATATACCACATTCTATTCTATTCTATTCTATTCTATTCTATTCTATTCTATTCTATTCTATTCTATTCTATTCTATTCTATTCTATTCTATTCTATTCTATTCTATTCCACGATTGATGGACATCCATTCAATTTCCAATTCTTTGCCACCATAAAAGCAGGACAGCTTTGAAAGTAATATGTTGAACTTATATATTTGAAAGGAAAAGTTCTTCATGACAGAGATTTGAAGTTTCATGTGCAACCATCTCTGTTCATCTGTGTGTGGGGGACTACTCACTTTGATGTTTGTTCAGAACAAAAGAAAAGATGGAAAGCATTGATTACACTGTGTCTGAGATCAAGTAAATAAAGGAGGGGAAGGGAAGAAGCCTTGTTCTAGGCACAGTGCTAAGCACTTAAATATTATCTCATTTGATCCTTACAACCACCCTGGGAGGTAGGTGCTAACTGTTATCCCCTTTGTACAGTTGAGGAGACTGAAGCAGACACATTTGCTTAGGGTTAGCTAATAAGTGTCTGAGATTGGATTTAAGCTCAGGTCTTCCTGACTCCAGGCCCAGCACCTGCATCAGAAGCCAGACATTAGGCCCTACGCCTTTTTACCATTGAAAATGAATTGTCTTAGACTTCATTCTGTTAAGAATTGACTTCATATGTTTTCCAAGCTCACTAACCTGATAAACTAATTTAGGCAAATGTGCCAATGGGAAAAAAGTAGGTGACCACTCCAGGTAACCAGTATGCACACCTCCCCTCTTCGCCCCCCCTCCCCTAATCATCAGATATATCCCCAGTTGAATTCTTCCTTTTAACAAAGAAAAAGTTAGGTAAAAACAACCAACACGCTGACCTTGTCTTCCTGTGAATACGTGTTGTCCTCATAGTCCTCCACCTCTCAGATGAAAGGAAGAAGGTATGTTTTATTATCTGTTTTCCAAGTCCATTATTAGCTTTTCTTCTTTTTTTTTAATTTTAATTTTTTTTGGAGGGGGGAGGGCAGGGCAATTGGGGTTAAGTGACTTGCCCAAGGTCACATGGCTAGTAAGTGTTAAGTGTCTGAGGCCAGATTTGAACTCAGGTCCTCCTGACTCCAGGACCAGTGCTCTGTTTACTATGCCACCTAGCCACCCCAATTATTGACTTTTCAATTACTCACAGTTTGACTGCCTCCCAGAAATCTTTCCCAATATGCATTTTCACAGAGGGCTTTTGGGACCATGGTCTGACTTTTTAAAAAATCTAACTTAAGGAGTGAGTCTAGTGATTGGAATCTCATGTGGTAATAGAGATATTTGGGAGGCCATTGATCAGTCTTGCAGCCTCCCTTCTTAAGTGGAGCTGGCCTTGTGTCCTCTCCATCTTTTCAGAACAGTCAAGGGCAGTCCTGGGTCTGGTCCAAACAGCCTCAATGACCTTCTTCATCCTATGGAATCTTAGAAACGTAGAATTAGAAGGGAAAGCTGGGATCATATAGAGCATTTTGCAAATGAGGAAACTGAGGCCCCAAAAGATAGCATGATACAATGGAAGGAGAGTTAAGTTTGGAGTTGACAGAGAGGTCAAGTCCTACCTCTAATAGATAATAATTGCATATCTGTAGTACCCCAGGGAAGTTTCCATGACTATTGAAGGAAATTTACACCAAGTTACTGAGAAGCTGAAGAATAACACTCAGAAATTCCTCTATATTCAGTCTGTATTCAGTCCATTCTTCCAATCCCTCCATATTTGTGATATGGATGTCCAGACTCCACCCCACCGACTTCCTGACTTTTGTGCCCTGTTTGTCACTGTGACCCCCTCTTCTCTTGGCTTTTCTCTCCTGCCAGGGTTTCTTGATCCTGCTCTCCTATCTAACTGCATCTCTTTCTTCTTTTCAGGTTCATTATCAAGGTCCCACTCTGTGTGGTTATAGCCCAGGGTTGTGTCTTCTTTCTATACACTCACTTTCTTGCTATTATCTCTTTGCAGATGATTCCCCAAATCCACCTATCCAGCATTCATCTCTCTCCTCAGTTTTCAGTCTTGCATACATCTCCACTTGATTATCCCACGGGTATTTCAAACTCAGCATGTTTAAAACTGATCTCATTATCTTTCCACCTGAACCTTCCTGTGGTAGGCTAGGGTTAAGGATCCACCTAGCCCCCAATATGGGCTGGGCTTGTTTTTCTCTAAAGGGTAACAAAGCTTTCCCCAGGCTCAAGATTCAAGGGGGACTTCCTTTATTCAGCTTCATAATAACCTTTGGAAGTATTGATATGGCTTCCTGGTCACCTAATGAGACATCCCATCAAGTTGGGGCCTTTTAGATTTGACCTATGTCCCAAGACCTAGAGAGAGGCATCACACCCTGACTCCTGACCAGAAGCACTTACATATGGAGTTGAGTAGGGCAAAGTACTGAAGTATCTTTGTATCTATGCTATGGCTAAGTAAGCCTCCTCTTTGTTAACTGACCTATGAATGCCTCATTTTGCTCCAACATTGAACTTGACTTAACAAGATTGCAGCCTAGGTCAAATCTACCCCTAACAATCCCCTCTCCTAACTTCCCTATTTTTGTGTGACACCCCCACCCCCATTCTTCCAGTCACCTATGTTTGCAACCTTTCATTCTCCCATACATCTTTTATGGAAGAAATATCTCCTCTCTGAGTTGATGTGGTGAGTTACTGCTGCCAAATACGTATTTACCACAATGAAATTATAGAAGTAAAAACTTAGGTTTTATTAGTAAATTCAAGCATAAGTTCAGGCCTCAGAGAAACCCTGAACAATCATGAGGATTGTGACAAGGCTTCTTATAGGTAAAATTATGCCAGAGTGACAGAGAAATAATTCTTTTACACATTGCAATCTTGTACATTCATTCCTCTTAGGCCATTAAAGTCAAAGGGAAGATAGATCCATAATCCCATACTTCCTTCAATGTCATAAGAGTTGAACAAACTTGGTGAAATAGTCATAATCTCACATATCCCCTAAGGAAACAAATTTTGTCAAACAATCTCTATAGGTACACTTAGGTGACAGATTAAAACTTCATCTAGGGGGTTCACAAATAAGGCTAATTGAGGAGGATTTACATGTCTCCTAGGATTCAGGGATAGCTGAGATTCTTTCTCCAGCTTTTTATCTAAGGAATGTTTAAGGCACTAAGTACATTTTCACACCCCCTGGGACAGGTTTTGGTCAGATGAAGTTAATATTAACCAAAGATGCAAGAGGAATAAAAGGAAATTTTAAAATTCCCATAACACTTTCCATATTCAGTTACTTGCCAAGACAACCTCTCTTGAAACTGTCCTCTTCCCTCTGTGTGTGTGGCTATGGAGCCACACGAGTTGGTTTCTTGGCCTCCAATCTCTAGACTCACCAATTTGTCTTTCAAATGGGTATTCTAAAGTGTAGGTTTAGCTCACTCCTTGGCCTAAAAAAGCTACAATAAAATGTAAACCCTTCTGTTTGCACTGACAACATCTGTCCCTTTACAATCTGGCTCCAGCCTATCTTTTGGGACCGATATTACTTTGCTTTCCCTCTAGCAAGGTATATTCCTGGCAAATTGGTCCACTTGCTGTTCCCAAAGCTTGGCTGTCTGGCAATCATCTTGCATAATGCCATGCCTGGAATGCTCTCCCTCCTCATCATCCTGTTTGACTTTTGTCCTTGAATCTCCATCTCCTGGCACAGTGCCTGGCATGCTGTGGGCTCTTAATACATTTGTTGGATTGAATTGTGTTTATAAAAAGAGAGGTTTGTCCTAGATCTCTTACCGAAGGTCCCCTCTGCTGTAAATCTATTATCTTAGGAAATACCAAAGGGAGGCAAGTGCTCCTAGCACCCTGGTGATGTTGGCTGGAAGTCCCTGCTTTGGGTGGTGGAGGGTAGGGGAATTTAATGTGTTTCCCACTCTACTGGATTCTGCCTGTGTCAGTGGGAATCCCCAGTGCAGGCAAAGGAGGAAAGCACTGATTAGTTCACAACAGCCAGGCCCTCTCTAGGTTTCTCTATTTGCATATTAATTAGTGCCCTGGAGGCAGCTAAGAGATTGCAGTCTTTAAAAATGTACTGGAATTTAGCAAGAGAATTGAATACCGAATTAACGGGGGCACCATCTGCCCTGCCTCTGCCAACCCCGTCCCTTAGCTGGTGAAATGCCCTCCTCAGAGAAAAGAGAAAATTACTATTAACTCTCAGTTATCCACAGGTAGTTCAACTGCTTGGTTGATTATCTGTAGCTGATTTCCTATGCCAGCCTGGTTTTCCCAACCTAGTTACCTAGTATGCCCGGAACCTTTCAGCTACCTTCTCCATCTGGCTCAAGGAAGACAGGTGCTGGAATATATAAGATCTCAGGAGCTGATAGTTACATTTTTAGCATGAACATTTCCATCTTAGAAATCAGCAAAGGCTACAAATGAGGACTTTAGTTATTGATTGTTTGTGCTTAATAAAGTGATGGAGAAAACGTTAATAATGTACATTAAACTTAAAAATATGTCATATGTTTTCAGGGAGATGGTTGTTAAACATTTACTAGCACAGCCCTGCTTTGTGGACTAAGGCTCTGTAAACTAATGTGAGATCAGCCTCAAAAACAGGTGAGACTCTGCCTGGTATAGTCAAAAGAGCTCAATGGAATGGTAATCAGGAGACCTGGGTTTGGATTTAGGCTTTCCCACTTGCCTTATAAACTTAAAGAAATCACTTCCTCTTCTTGGAGTTCAGTTTCCCTAAAGGCAAGATGCAGAAATCAAACCGGTTGATTCATAAAGTCTAAACTTGTATAATTTCCACAGACCCAAAGAACCTCAGAATTGGAAGACATCTCAGAGGCTAACCGAGACCTGCACAAGAATCCCCTTCATGATGCCCAGCTTTCACTTAAACACTTTAGGGAAAAGGATCTTATTACAGCGGGGTGGTGAAGTAGATAGAATACTGGTCCTGGAGTCAGGAAGAACTGAATTCAATCCAGCTTTAGATTTTTACTAGCTGTGTGACCTTGGACAAGTAACTGACAACCTCTGTTTGCCTTAGTTTTTGCATCTGTGAAATAGGGATAATAATAGCACCTATTTCCCAGGGTTGTTGTGAGGACCAAATGAGATCATTGGGAAGTGCTTAGCCCAGTGCCTGGCACACAGTAACTACTATATAAATGTTGACTATTATTGTTAAATCGCAAGGCAGACATTCGGACCAGGAGCTCCTGCCCATTTGATTTCTTTCCTTCTGGAGGTGGTAAGCATATAAAGTTAAGATTCATGTTTTTCTGGCTTGGCCCCAGAGAGCAAAATGAGCACTGGCATGCAAACAGTTAAGAAAAAGAGGTTTCAGGGGCGGCTAGGTGGCGCAGTGAATAGAGCGCCGGCCCTGGAATCAGAAGGACCTGAGTTCGGAGCCGGCCTCCGACACTTAATCCGAACAAACAAAAACCTAGCCGTGTAACCTTGGGCAAGTTACTTAACCCCAATTGCCCTAAAGGGGCGGCTAGGTGGCGCAGTGAGTAAGAGCGCCGGCCTCGGAGTTTGGATGACCCGAGATCAGATCCGGCCTCAGAAAATGAGCACCCACGCATAAATCAAATGACTAGCCGTGTAACCTTGAGCAATCTTAACCCCAATTGCTTTAAAAAAAAAGAGGTTTCAGCTTAATATGAGGACAAAATTACCAACAACTGGAGTATGAGTAAGAGCCAAATAAATAGTACAGATTGTGCCACAGGTAATAAGAGAAGGAAGAGAAGAATCCATTCATTTTTTTTATCTTTACCCTCCTGACAAAGTCATAGCTACTATTCTGGCTGTAAGTTCTGATGCTTCAGACAGAAATGGCCTGGCAGGAAGTATTCAGTGACTTTAAATTGTGTTTAAGGAAGAACCTTCTTTGAGAACTTTGAGAATGAACTCTGAGAATCACCTACCTAGCCTTGTATGACTGTCACTGGACTATAAGAATGCCCCCAGCCTCTTAATGATGACACTGCATACATCAGTGGCTACAGGAACCTGAAAAGATGAGTAAAAGAGATTTTAACACTTTCAAGGGCAGTTAGGTGGTGGAATGGATAGAGCATCAGGCTTGGAATCAGGAAGATCTGAACTCAAATCCTCCAGCCTTTAGATACTTACTAGGTGTGTGACCCTGAGCAAGTCACTTAACCCTGTTAGCTGCCTCCGTTTCTTCATCTGTACAATGAGCTAGAGAAGGGAGTGGCAAACCTCTCCAGTATCTTTACCAAGAAAACCCCAAATGGGGTTATAAAGACTTGACAGGACAAGACTGAAATGAATAAACAACAAAAATATAACCCCTTCATTTTACAAAGGAGGAAACAGAAACCCAGAGAAACTTGCCAGGGGTCACATGGGTGGTAAGTAGCATTGATTGGAACCCAGATATTTTGTCTTTTTCAGTCATTCAGTCAATCAACAGGCGTTTATTAATTGTTATTTGCCAGGCACTGTGATAGATGCTAGGTATAACAAGACAAAAATGAAACAATACTTGTCCTCAAGCAACTTTATTCCATTAGGAGACACAACATGTACACATATGTAAATAATCTGTGGATAGAGTGCTAAACTTGGAAGACTGAAAAACATATCCTTTCTCAGTCACATACTAGCTGTGTGAACCTAGGCAAGTCACTTAATCTCTCAGCCTATATCTAAATCTATAAAATGGGGACAATAATGGTACCTAATTTACATGGTTGTTAAGGATCAAGTGTAGTAGCATATATGTTTTTCAAACCTCAAAGTGCTACATAAATGCTAGCTACTATTATAGAAATATATGCAAAAGTATAATATATGTAGATACGCTTTATATTTGAACCTGTGATTTCATGGATGTGGACAGCTCCTGGTAAGGAATATCTTCTGCCAAAGTAGATTAGCAGCTGCTGTGCAAATTTATAGTCTTGATGCCTCCCAGGCAAGAGAGTCAAACTCAAATAACAAAAAAATCTGGGTCCAGTGGTTGGATATGGGTCAGGACAACTGGAGAGGGTCCAGGATGCAGTGGGGGACCTTGACTTTTTCAAGCTAAGGTCTTTAACAGGACCCAGATGGCTCCAGAGGAAAAAGTGAGGCTGGTGACTTTGCACAGCCCTCTCTCACTTCAATTCATTTGCAAATCACGGCATCACCTCCCTGATGCCATGGTCCTCCGTGAGTACAAAAGGAGCTACCCACTGGGGACCAAACTTCCAGGAGGGCAACATGGCTTTCCTTCCTTTCTCTCACTTTCTTTTCTTTTTCTTTCCTCCTCTCCACATAAGGCATTACACCCTTACCTATGGGTACTCTGTCCAGAGGGAATGTAATGAAGGGATACTGAGTGAAGGGAGCAGAACCAGGAGAGCAATGGACACAGCAACAGCAACATTGTGCAATGACCAACTCTGATAGACTGAGCTCTTGATGCAATGATCTAAGACATTTCCAAGGGACACAAGATGGAAAAATGCTATCCACATGCAGAGAAAGAGCTATGGAGTCTGACTGCAGAGCAAAGCAGACTATTTTTTCTCTCTTTCTTATGGTTTTTTTTTCCTTTTGTTTTGATTCTTCTTTCACAACATGACTAATGTAGAAACATATTTAATATGATAGTATGTGTAGAGCCTATACCAGATTGCTTACAGTCTTGGGGAGGGGGGGGAAAGGAAGGTGGGAATATTTGGAACTCAAGATCTTGTAAAAGTGAATGTTGAAAACTATCTTTGCATGAAATTGGAAAGTGATCTTAAAAGTGCCATAAAAATGAGTGCTATTTATTAATATATAATAAAGACTGTCTTTTAAAAAATTATTTGTATCCCTAGCTTTTAGCCCAGTGCCTGTCAAAGAGTAGGCACTTAATAAATGTTTATTGAGTTGTATTGAATATGCCACTCAACAAGTCTTAAAGACCAAGTCTGCAGAGAATGTTAAAGGTCAATGCTGGGGATGGGGGTAAAACTTTGAAAGGGAGGGAAGATAATTTCCCTCTCCTTTCCTTTTTAACCTGACCCTTGCCAAAAAGCTGCTGATGGATGGTGGGATTCGATGGAGGGGGAAATAATATCTCTATCCAAGGTATGTCAATGAACAGGTTTTCTCCATTCTCAGTTTGCCAGCTGTCAGATGAGGGAATTAGGGTAGATTATCTCTAAGGTTGCTTCCACTCTGATGTCCAGTGATTCTGTGAATTTTTTATAAATGACTTCTAAGTACTTAAGGAAATTTAGACATTGATATTGAAACTATGTAAACATATTGAAACTATGTAAAGGCAGCATGGCATAGCTGTAGATTGCTGGACCTAGAATCAGAAAGACCTTGGTTTGATCCTTGCCTCAGACTAGCTTTGTGGGCCTGGGTAAGCTATTTAAGGGCCTAGGCTTCCTTATCCATAAAATTAGACGAATAATGGCACCTACCTCATAGGGCTGTCATGTAGCCAAATGAGATAATGTAAGGAAAGCACTTGACAAACACCAGTTATTATTATTACATAGACAGAAGTAATTAGGGTGACTGCTGAATCCATCAGTTTAACCATAAGAATTTTACCAACCCCTAAAGTGCATCCATACTTGGCTTACTCCTGATTGATATATTCCAAGGAACCTGCTGTTTGCTTGCCCTAGTTTTATGTATTTGCTAAGAGCTCCATTTTCTTCTATTCAGTCCTTCAGCTCAACAACCATTTATTTTTCTTGTTTTTTAAAAAATTAATTAATTGGTTAGTTGATTGATTTTTAGTTTTCAACATTCACTTTTATAAGATTTTGAGTTTCAAATTTCCCTCCTCCTTCCCCAAGATAGCAAGCAATCTGCTATATATCTATATAATCATATTAAACATATTTCCACATTAGTCAGGTTATGAAAGAAGAATCAGAACAAAAGGGAAAAACCATGAGAAAAAAAAGAAAAGAGAGAGAAAATTGTACGTTTGGATCTGCATTCAGACTCGATAGTTCTTTCTCTGGATGTGGATAGCATTTTCCATTATGAGTCTTTTGGAATTGTCTTAGATCATTGGATTGCTGAGAAGAGCTAAGTCTATCAAAGTTGGTCATCCCAAAATGTTGCTGTTGCTGTATACAGTGTTGTCCTGGTTCTGATCCCTTCACTTAGTATCAGTTCATGTAAATCTTTCCAGGTTTTTCTGAAATCCACCTGTCCATCATTTCTTATAGAACAATAGTATTCCATTACATTTATATACCACAACTTGTTCATCCATTCCTAATTGATGGGCCATTCCCTAGATTTCAAATTCTTTGCTACCACAAAAAGAGCTGCTATAAATATTTTTGTATATATGGGTCCTTTTCCCTTTTTTATGATCTCTTTGGGATACAGCCCTAGAAATGGTATTGTTGGATCAAAGGGCACACACAGTTTATAGCCCTTTGGGCACAGCAACAAGCATTTATTAAGCACTTACTATGTGTCATGTGTGTTCAAGTTAAAACAAGAGATTCACATTCTCAAGGAGCTCACAGTCTAATACAGGAGACAAGATGCAAATAGCCATGTAGAAACAAGTTCAATGTAAGTATAAATGGAGGATAATCAACAGAGCAAAGACACTAATGTTGAGGGAGATCAGGAAATGCTTTCTGTAGGAGCTGGGATTTTAAAGCCATGGAAGGTAGGGAACAGAGAATCTTTACTGGAGTGGGGTCTGTGTCAGAGGAGAGAAGGGACAGAGATTGTTTTGGGGGTTCTACTTATACATTCATATTAAGAGATGTTATAAAGGTAGAATCAGCAGGAATTGGCACTAGATCAGATGTGAGGAGTAGAAGTGAGGGAAGAGCTGAGAGGAAGTCATGTAGGTTGTGAATCTGGGTCACTGGGAAGACTGTGGTGGCCTTTAAAGGAAAAGGGAAATTGGAAAGGGGAGATGGTTTGGGAGGGAAATAGAATGAATTCACTTTTGGACATATTGAGTTTAAGATATTTATGGGACACCCATTTTGAGATGTTAGAGTAGTCATTAGAAGAGAAATTAGTACTAGATAAGCAGAACTGGAAATCGTCAGCATAGAGATGATAATTGAATCCATGGACACTGATGAGATCACCAAGTGAAATGGTATAGAGGGAGAAGAAAAAAAGTCACTGGGCAGAACCTTGGGGCTCACACATGATTAGTGTGCATGACCTTGATTAGTGGCGATGGAGTCTAAGAAGAAATGGTTAGTCAAGGATGAGGAGATCCAGGAGAGGTTAATGGCAAGAAAACCTGGAAAGAAGAGAATATTGAGGAAAGGATGACTGACAGTGTCAAAAGCTGCAAAGAGATCAAGAAGGCTGGGAACTAAAAAAAGGCCATTAGATTCTGCAATTAAGAAATCATGAGTAACTTTAGAGTAAGCAGTTTCAGTTGAATGATATGGTCAGAAAGTCTTACTGCAGAGTCACAAAGAGGAGAAAAGGAGAGAAGGAAGAAGAGGCATGAAGTATTCTCAAGGAGTTTAGCCCCAAAATGGAAGAGAAATATGGAGTGATGGCTATCAGTGATAGAGCAGTGTAGGTAAAAAAATTTCACCAGCCACTCAGGTCAGTCTGTGGTTCTAGTAGAGTGAACCAATTCTTCATGTGTCATTGGTATGTCCCAAATCAGAACAAGGGGACCTGGGTGACTATGACACATGTCTTCACATGCCTTTTTTTTTTAACATAGACAAATTTCAGCTGTGAGAGTGGATTGTGTTTTTCTTCCCTCATCCCAGGAGAAATCAGATCACTTCTTTCCCCTAGTGAACTTGGAATTCCAGTTTGCATCTTTCCAGTCAATGCACATTCCCAGAGGGGGTCGATATATCCCTGGGACTGATATTCCTCTCTGTTTTCCCACTTTATCACCTTAATAAGCATGTTTGTTTATAGGGATATCTGCTTGAGATGTTTGCATTTTCATAAAGTTGGCCCAAGAGAATACCTCTCTAGAAGGGTTTTAAAGTATCTTTTACCTAACATTGTAATAGCTTGTATTTATATGACTCTTTGAAGTGTTCTATGCACCACTTTGCTTGATCTTCACTATATACCTGCTAGGTAGATAGTTAAAGTTATTAAACTGATTTTAAGGATGAAGAAACCAAAGGCCTAATATGTTTTTTTGCTGCTAGACTGCCTGTAAGGTACATGCTCCCAGTTAGTAGCTTCCTTTTTAAATCAGTCATTGATCTATTCTCGAGAATTTCATTTTCACCACAGTTTTGTGGGATTCTTAGTGATCAATGGTCAAAATAAATATTGTTCCTGCCATTTGTCAATGTTGAGCATATGTTTGTATGTTCTATAACATGGTTGTGAATGTTTTCATTAACATAGCAGGAGGCCATTTTCATTTCCATTTCTACCACACTTGAAAATAATAAAGTCTAACTTTTTGTGACCCCATTTGGGGTTTTCTTGGCAAAGATACTGGGGTGGTTTCCCATTTCCTTCTCCACCTCATTTTACAGATGAAGAAACTGAGGCAAACAGGGTTAAGTGATTTACCCAGGGTCACACAGCTAGTAAATATCTGAGGGTGGATTTGAACTCATGAGCATGAGTCTTCTTGATTCCGGGCTCAGTGCACCACCTAGCTGCCTTCCTAGCTGCACTCTATAAATGTTCTCATCAGTAAAACCAAAGAATGGAACAAAAGCACTTCTAAGATCCCTTTGGAGTCTGAGTCTGAAAGTGTATTTATTATTTACATTCATTGATATGATGGTTTGTAAGTATTCTCCAGCCATTTGTTATCTATTGCTACCTTCCCAACTAATCATAAGCTCCAAGCCTCTCTACAGGTGAGATATTTCACATAGACATATAGTCACTGATAAGTCAGTCCTCAGTTTAAGGGAGTGTGAGTATGGAGAGACAGACACCCCAAATGGCAGGAAGCATTGCCCTCAGTCTGGAAAGGGTAACCTTGGCCTGAATTTAGGGTGGGGAGCCGGAGGGGAGCAACTCCTCAGCCTCTTCTAGGATTCTTGATTTCTCTTTCCCAGCACATCTAGCTAATCCAGGAAGGAACATTTATCTAGAGGTGGGGCAAAGTGACATAAAATGATCTGGAAGATTGACCTTCCAGATCCCTTCTGAGCTGCTGTGGAATGGTGGGAAGAAAATTGGATTAAGAAGAGAAGAGCAGAGAAGGAAGGAACAATAATTTACCTTCCTACAGGCTTAAAGGTTTACAATGGTGAAACAGATGCAAGTATCTCCACAGTATTGAGGAGGAAACTGAGGAACCAAAATGTGGTTTGCCCATTAGTTATGACAATAAGTGTCAGAAGACTTTTAACCTGCTCAGAGAAAGGGGTGGAGGGGTGTCTTTTATTAGGGAAGAGGAAGGATAGAAGGGAGAAGGGGAGAAAAGAGAGATGAAAGATTTAGAGCTGGGAGGTACCTTATTAACCTTAGAAGTCTTCAAGTTTAACGGTCCCCCCCACCCCCCAAATTTACAGACAGTCAAAGAGGTAAAGTGGCTAGGGTCTTGTCCAGGGTCACTCAGCTAGTGTATATATAAAAAAGATGGATTTGAACTCAGGTCTTCCAGACTGCAAATCCTGGCTAGTCATTACGCCACAGGGGAAGAAAAGAAAAAGTCAAAGGAAGAGACTGGAAAGAGGAATGAGCAGGGAAAAGGAGAGGAGGTGTTGGAAAGGGAAGGAAGGGGGGATAGAAGAAGAAATCTAGCGGATGGGTAGGAATGAGGGGAGGAAATGAAGAGGGGGAGTGGGTGGGGAGAAGGAGGAGGGGAGAAGTGGGGCAATAAGTAGGTAGGGAGAAGGGGAGAGGACCCCGCCCTGCCAGCACGGAGCAGCCGCGCTGACTGACGGCTTAGGGTTAACACCTCCTTCTAGGCGGCAGCAGAGCCTGGGCTAGCTGGTAAAGGCGGGGAGGGAGGAAGAAAGAGAGTGAGAGCGAGGGGTAGAGAGGGCCCGCGGTAAGGAGCATGTGCTAGGGAGTCCAGTAACCAGGGACAACCACAGCAACAGAGCTCCCTTGGAGGAGGAGAAGGAGGAGGAGGAGGAGGAGGAGAAAGAGGAGGAGGAGGAGGAAGAAGAGAGCGGCTCTGCAGCCCCGCAGCCCCGCGCCCCCGCGCCTCCGGGCCTCCTCCTGGAGCCAGCGCACTGAGCCGAGCCCCGCGGGCGGGCGGCAGGATTTGGGAACTGTAGGTGGAGAGGGACTAAGGCTACCGCCCCCGGGCCTGCAGATCCAGCTCCCCGAGGGCTGGGGATGTAAAAGCTTTTCCCCCATCTCAGTTCCCGGCCTCACTCGGAGTCCCTTCAGGAGACCAGGGAGCGCAGTGCTCCGCGAGCTAGGACCTTGGTCTGGGACCGAGAGATCTGGAAACAAAGACACCCTAGAGCCCCCCGCCCCTGCCCCGTCCCTGCCTTCGCTTGCCGGTCTCCTGCTCCGAGCCGGTGCAGGGCTGCCTAGGACGAGCCCCCGCGGCGGGACAGGGGAGAGCCGGCTGGGCCTGGAGCCGTTCCGGGGTTTATGCCCTAGTCGGTTCGGGCCCGGCGGGGGACGTGGCCGCAGAGGATGGGGAAATCCAACAGCAAGTTAAAGCCTGAAGTAGTAGAAGAACTGACCAGGAAGACCTACTGTGAGTATGGAGGGTCTTCTTCCTTCCTCTTTCCCAACCCCCCTTTCCCCCGTTCCCACATCTTTTCCTTCCCAGTCCCTTCCCCATTCCTCCCTATCTTCTCCCTTCCCTGTCCTTCTTCTTTCCCTTTCCCCCCTCCTTTCCCTTTTCTCCTCCTCCTCCCTTCTCTTACCTCTTCTCCCCCATTTTGCCGCCCTCCCCCATTTCGTCCTCCTTCCTTCTCGTCTCCTCCTGTCCTTATCTGTTCCCCGCCCCACGCAGCTCTTTCCCATCCTTCCATCCCTTTCCCCTCATTCTTCCCCAGTTTCTTACCCCCTCACTTTAATCCCTTTTAAACACCTACCCTTGTCAAGCTGCTGTGTTTTAGGAAATGGGCTGTAGGGGCATCTTTCTCTCATGCTTTCAGCCTTCACACCTGGCCCCATTGTTCTGAAGTCCGATCCTGCCCCGCAGCTCTGACCAGGGTTGGGCCATGTGCTGTTGCTGTCAGATGTATATTTGTGTTTCCTTTCTATATGTCTTAGTTTTCCTCGTAAGGCTTCCCTCAATACTCCCCACACCTCAGGCCTGGGCATAGTGTGTCCTAGAAGGCCCTCTTTGCTATTATAAAGTAGCTTCCTAATAACTAGATTATTGGTGCTGCTGTGACAGCGTGGATTGCGGAGAGAAACGGGGTGGGGTGGGAGGAGTACTTTCTCTTATAGAGGGGCTCCTGGCAGCATCAAACTGGTGGCCCTGGCATATAGGTATTCGATTTGGGAGTAGCTCCAGAGGGTGGGTGATTCATGCATCATCGTGTACTTGCTAGGTGAGCTGTTTTCCCCCCACCCCCCCTCTTCCCAGGAGTATGTGGAGGGGGGAAGGGAAGGAAAGGAGGGAGCTCAGCCTGCTGAGTGGGAAGATTTCCTTGTTGACTGGTGAATTTTTAGGGAGAATTCTTCATTGACTGGTCCCCTCCTTAATCCTTTAGGATTAAAAAAAGTACTAAGAACTGGGAGAGGAGGGGGAGAAGTTGTCAATTCTATCCTCCAGTCTCCAGGTTTAATCAGCTTGTATTTCTTAATAGCTTCTCCATCCCTTGCATGACTTTCAAACTTTCCAGCCTCCCCTAGTAAGTCCCTATCTCTGCCCCTCAATTCATACCCTTTTCTCTGTCTCCCTTCCTGCCTCTCATAGACATGATCTGCAGACTAAATGTCTTGGCATTTGGAGGGTTAATGGCAACTTGACTATAACCACCTTGGCTATTGCATATTTCCAACACTTTGTGTTTAGGGTTATCTGTCTGCTTCCAAAAGCTATGGATTCCCTATAGGGCTCTTGGACTGTTTCTTATTCTTGTGAAGGTAAGATAGCTGCCCTTATGCCAGTCCTCAAGCTCCAGGCTTCTCTGTAGGAATGGCAGGAATGGAACACCTGGGTGTCATTCTCACTCACCACTGCAGTGCTGCCTCCATCCACTCCCCTCCCCCCCAACCCAGAAGGCAAGAGATTAACATCCTTCAGGTTCAGGGATGGAAGAGAAGCAGGCAGGCACCCGTGGTGCATTGCACAACCCTAACTCTCTTCACTGCTCAATCAGACTGCTGGACAGCATGGCACTGTGAGTCCATACCCAGCCTCCATCTCCTTTTAGCCAAGCCTAGGTGCTCAGAGAACAAAGGGTCAGGTTCTACCACCAGATTGCCTGTTGAACAGAGCTTACTCTGGGCATTTTTCTGGGTCCTTAGTCCCTGGAGCTTCCATCAGATGAGATTATCCCAAAATTGAAATCCTAGTGTTTAGTTTGTTGATGGATAGAGGGAACAAAGGGCTAAGAGCTGTGTCCTTGACTAATGTGTTACAGAGTGGGTGGGAGATTGAACTCCTTTTAACATCTCCATTCTGTCCTTTTGGATAAAGGATGAATGGTCTGGTTGATGTGACCCAGAGGCTTGTGTCTTATTAAACAGTCTCTTTCAGCCAGGTTGCTCTCTCTCAGTGTCTCCTGGAGAGTCAACTAGAGAGCTTCAAATGTGGGGCCTCCAAAGGGGAATAACAATTCTGGGTGACACTTCTAGATCCTTTCCCCCTTTAGGGGAAAATGACTCCCATCAGCGAAAGACTGCTGGAATTCAGGTCATCCCTCTTATAACCTGGGTACCTCCATTAAGTAGGCTCCTTCAAAGTGCCCAGGGCAGAGAGTCCAAAGATTGGGGAACTATGAGGCGGCCCTCCCTATTCATTATGAAAAGTCCATGGAAATAATGTCCAAAAGTCTAGAATCCATGGGGTTATAGTTGGGAGAGAATTCAGGGGTTATCTCGTTCAACCTTCTCATTTAAATAATAATAGCTAGTATTTAACAAATGCTTTGAGGTTTGCCCAGCACTTTTTATTTACATATGTCATTTCATTGATTCTCAAATCAAATTGAGGCCCTGAGAGAGTTTTAGCTTGCCCTTGCTCTTAAGTTAGTAAGGGATGGAGTCTGGATTCAAATGTAGGTCCTCTGATCCCAAATCCATTGTTTTTTTCCTCTACACCACTCAGCTTTTTCCTTTCTTAATTTTTAGTTTAATTATTAGATGGCAGCTATTAGAACAGCTCATTGTGAATAACATGGAGTTGTGGCAGTTCGGGACTTGGATTGGGCTTCTTTTCCATTTTTCTGTCTTGGGGCAGAACCACCCATCAAGATCTACAGGTATTTGAGGAGAATCCATCACACACATCCTGTTTTCTGCTGGAAGAGATCCAGTCCTATTTTTACAGACCTTCAGAGACATGGAACATTTTTGATCTGGGAGGAAGCAAGATCATAAGGTTTAAACTTAGAAGGGACCTTATAGAACATGTAGTCCGATCCTCTCATTTTACAGATTAGGAAACTGAGGCCAAAGTGGTTAGATGACGTACCCAAGGTCACTGGTAAGTGGCTGAGCTGCAATTTAATCCTCAATTTCTCTCCCTTTCCCTCCTCCCCCATAATCTACCCTCTGTATATAATCT
This sequence comes from Gymnobelideus leadbeateri, assembly GCA_011680675.1. NCBI lineage: Eukaryota > Metazoa > Chordata > Mammalia > Diprotodontia > Petauridae > Gymnobelideus > Gymnobelideus leadbeateri. Next base: position 14,703 of record WOXC01002186.1, on the reverse strand, counting down.
CCTTAGGCCAAGGAGAAGCTCTAGCTTTTTGCCCTATTAGGGAAGTTATTTTTCTTTGATGATTTTGTCTGACTGAGGGCTGCCCTTCCGATCTCAGGGATTTTGGGTCAGGGGTAAGAAGTGGGATCACTTTTACTGCTTGTAACTGATCTGGGGATATTTATGAAGATGGGTTATGTCTTACTGCCATTACTATGTGTCTCTTACCATCTCACCCCACAGTATGTGATCCAGAAAGGAAAATCAAATGTTTGCTCCGGGAACTCTCACAATAGCCTACCATCTCTTTCAACTACTTCCTTGGCAAGACCTCGACACAGACTTTTAATCTAATTTAATTTTTAATGTTTTTTCAATGCCTTTTAAAAATGTAACTGTCTCCATAATAGACTTTTTGACTTGGAATCAAGAAGACCTGGTTCAAATCACCTCTATGACCCTTAATAGCTGTGTGACTATGGACAAGTCACAATCTTTCTGAGTCTCATTTTCTCATCTGTAAAATGGGACTAAGACCTATAATATACACCTTACAGCATTGTTATAATTATCAAATGATACATTGTACGCATAAAGTGTTTCAAAAACCTTAAAACATTATTAAAAGTTAGTTAATATTATTGTTCTTATTAATAGCACCCCCATAGAAACCACATTCAAAACAATGAGAAAGAACTAAGTAAAAGAAAATGATACATCAGTAGTGTTAGTCAGTATGCAAAGTATTTTATGGAAATATGTTTCAGCATCAATCCGACCTAGACTCTTTTCCACTTTCTTCTTTTAGAGATTCCTAACTTGCTGTACTGAGTGGAATTCGGAGGACTATGGGATGCGGTCAGGGAATAGGGGATAGTTATGAAGAGGCATGGGCTTAGACCAGGGTTTCTTAATTTGGAGTCTCTTTCTTAACAGATCTAAAGGGAGCCATGGATAGGTTGCAGGGGATCCATGAATATAGATGGGGAAAAATTATATCTTGATTTCCACTAACTTCTAACTGAAATTTATCAGTTCCTTCTATTAATGTAGGCATGAAACAAAAAATTAAGTATCCCATGATTTAGATAAAAGTTCCAGCTGTGTGGTTCCTTCCCCCCCCCCCCCCCACTTCCCACAGCTGAATTCAACATAGTACAATACTTGCTGCACGGAACCCACATGCCTGATGCTAGTTTTGCAGATACAGTCCTTTTGTTTTTAAATTGACCCACAGTGACAGCCCTGGCCTCCCAAGCATAGCTGATGTTTAGGAGAAGTAGGAGACTAAAGAAAGTCAGTACTGGTGATGAGACACAATCACATTTTCCACACCAAACAGGTTTCTGCCTTCCTTGAAGCCCTGTTTCTCTGAGGCTTGGCCTAATTTCTTGCCACTAATTGGCAAAAGTGTTTGACTTGGGAAGGATTGTGATTTGGTAGAATGGGTACTGGACTTGGCACCAGAACACCCAAGTTCAAGTCTCAGCTCTGCTATTTGCTTCTGGGACACTACTTGAACTAGCCTCTTTTACCTTCCCAGCCTTTGCATCTCTCTGCATCTGAAAATTGAGGGGTTAGACTTCAAGAATGGGGAACCTGTGGTCTGGAGGCCACATGTGGCCCTCTAGGTCCTCAAGTATGGCCCTTTGCCATTCATAACTTCAGAAAGCTGGGAGGGAGCTTAGAGGTCATCTATGCTAAACTGAAGGCCAGAGAGTTGAGTTGTATTATATTCCCTCTTTGTACTGGGTATTGTTTCCTCCATGCTACTCTCATGGCTCCTAAGTAGATTGTTTACTCCTCGTAGACAGAGTCTGTGTGTTTTTTACAGTGAGGGGCACACAGTAGATATCTAGTCTTTCCCAAGTGAAGGGCACACAGAGCTAGGTGGTTCAACTGCTGAACGACTGACTTTCTGAATGTTAACATGGCTCAGCTGGTGGCCCCCAGAGGTTGAAGTGTCCCGAGTAGGGCAGCTGAGTCCCTTGAGGTAGGTACTATGGTCTTCATGCTGGTCCCAGGGACCCAAAAGGTGACCAGGTTTTCTCCTGATCTCATTAGCCATGGATGAGACTGTTCCCTCGCTCCCCCTCCTCCTTGCTTCTGACCTGCCTTTGTCCCACTTTGGAAGGTGTGACTTAACTACTGTGGCAGTACTGGGGTTGACAGGGTGGAGGGGAGTGAGGATGCTAACAAGGCTCAGCCTTCCTCTCATAGGAATGGATGAGCTGGCTTGTCTGTCCAAGATTTGTTTGCTCCATGCAGTCACAAAGAGAATGGATAGAGATAGGCCTTCATTTCTGAACACATAATTGAGGTTTTGGTTTTTTTCTTTTTGGAGGGCAATTGAGGTTAAGTGACTTGCTCAAGGTCACATGGCTAGTTTTTGTGTTAAGTGTCTGTGGCTGGATTTGAACCCAGCTCCTCCTGACTCCAGGGCCGGTGCTCTATTCACTGTGCCACCTAGCCACCCCGCCCATAATTGAGATTTTAGGGGAACTAGGGTGGCAGTGGTGTGAGGCTAAAGGGAGAGGGACATAGGGCAGGGTTGAAGGAGATGACTTAGACTTATAAGTACTGTATGTATAGTGGTTTTCCAGAGAAGGTAGCACTTCATTTTTAGTGATTGTTGGAAAAAAAAAGAGGTCATAGGAGCATAGATGGTACAGCTGGAAGGAACCCTAGAGACCATTTACCCCCATATTTTACATAGGAAGAAGTAAAGGCTACGGAAATTGAAGGATTTGCCCAAAGTCATACAGATAAGATGTATCTGTGGCAGAATTCGAACCTAATTCTTTCTGACTTCAGGTTTGCACTTTGTCTCATACCATGCCACTTTTCTGAAGCCATATTCAACCTGCTTTCCACTATATCATGCTGCCTTGTAGGCAACATTGAGTGAGTCAGTCAATCAGATAAACATTTTATTTTATTTTATGTCTTTTTGGAGGGGGAAAGAGGGCAATTGGGGTTAAGTGACTTGCTCAAAGTCACATGGCTAGTAAGTGTCAAGTGTCTGAGGCTGGATTTGAACTCAGGCCCTCCTGACTCCAGGGTGGGTGCTCTATTCACTGGGCCACCTAGCTGCCCCCAAATAAACATTTATTAAGTACCTATTATGTGCCAGGTGGTCAGTTCAGCACTGAGGAGGTTCTCTTGAAAGAGAAATGTAGATTCTATTTCTGTGAGGGAGTTTGCAGTGGTAGAAGGTACACTGCACTAGAAAAGAGGTTAGAGTCCTGAGTTGTAATGTCAGCTCTGCCACTAACTAATTGGGTGATAGGAAAAATCACTTCAGTTTTGAGGACCTCATTTCTATCATCTCTAAAATGGAATGAATTTCTTTTTCTTCTCTAAAATTTTTTGGTCCTCTTTATTGTTTCTTATCTCTCCATAAATATGAAGTTATTACAGATATTTATGAATTTACATGTTATATTTTCATGGTATATTTGCAAAGTTGATGTGTAATTAGCAAGTGGTACTTCAAAGCATGGTTTGGGAAGAGTAATTTAATCTTCTTTGTCCTTTTCTCTTTTTTATAATTAATTTTTAGTTTTCAACATTCACTTACATAAGATTTTTTTTTGGAGGGAGGAAAGCAAGGCATTTGGGGTTAAGTGACTTGTCCAAGGTCACACAGCTAATAAGTGTGTCAAGTTTCTGGGGCTGGATTTGAACTCAGGGCCAGAGCTATATTCATTGCACCACCTAGCTGCCCCTCCATGAGATTTTGAGTTAAATTTTCTCCCCATCCCCCTACCCCCCTCTCCCCAAGAAGGTATGTAATCTGATATAAGCTTTACTTATACATTCATATTAAATATTTTCACATTAGTCATGATGTAAAGAAGAATTAGAACTAATAGGCAGAACCACAAGAAAGGAGAAGCAAAACAAAAGAAAAGGGGAGCAAATAGCAAAAACTTCCATCTGCATTCAGACTCCAAAGTTCTTTCTCTGCATTTCTCTCAATGGAGAGTCTTATGGAGTTGTCTTAGATCCTTGCTTTGCTGAGAAGAGCTAAGTCTATCAAAGTCAGTCATCACACAATGTGGCTGTTACTGTGTACAATGTTTTTCTGGTTCTGCAATGGGAATAACTTTCTTAACCACAGGGCTATTTTGAGGATTGAAAAAGACAGTGTAAGTGAAAATGCTTTGGAAAATAGAAGGTAGTCTTCAAATTTGAGGGTCTCATTTAATCCAAGAGATTGTCCTTCATCTGTAGTAATCTAAACGAAAGCCTGATAGATGGAAAGAAGAGATGACATGACCTATCCAGATTCTCTTCATCACCAAGATCTTATGATTACATATTCTTTGAAGGGACCCTAATGTAACTTCTGACCTCTTCATGTGGAGATAATAATAAATATAACTCAGACTTACATGAAGTATTACCATAACAAAGTACTTTTTGGACATAGTCTCATTTGATAATGTGAATGATAATGAATTTGATAATGTCACACCGGCTTTGGGAAAGTCCCAGAGTGAACTGATCCTAAATGTATAGCACTAGATTTGGGAGATGTGGCAAACAGAAACTTGTCTCTCCCTGCTGACAAATGCCTTGGATTAGAATTCTGTATTTTTTGTTGCTTGGAGACTGACTGTGACTTATCCAGCTATACTGTTGAAACACTCTGCTTTGAAGCTGGATAAATAGGGGATCCAGAAGCCACTGGGTTGGAACAGCAAATCTAAGAACCCCATTATCTGAGTCCTGCCCCTATTCTCTGAAGTTCCCCCTTGGGACCCTCCAGCTGGGAAAGAATCCCTTGGGGATGTAGTCATATGTGTGGTTCATTCCAGAGAAAGCATTTAATGGATTTGATCAGAGTACCATTTGGGATGTGAGTAAATGGACAACTGGTCTCATGACAAGTGACCAGAGCTGGCCGCTGAAGGAGGGTATTAGGATCACTCATTAGAGTTACTCATGAGTATGATTGAAAGTACCAGCTGGCCAGGTTTAAGGGAACAAGGGTTTTATTCCCTATGATCACTTTTTTTTTTTTGGCTTTTTGGAGGGGGGAAGGTAGGGCAGTTGGGGTTAAGTGACTTGCCCAAGGTTACATGGCTAGTTTTGTGTTGTGTCTGAGGCTGGATTTGAACTCAGGTCCTCCTGACTCCAGGGCCAGTGCTCTATTCACTGTGCCTAGCCACCCCATAGTATCACTTCTTTAGGTCAGGTTATCGAGGCACTGTACAAAGTACATATCACTATTAGGTCAGGCATTTATCAGAGGCACTTCAATTGTGGAGGAAGTGGGAAAATAATCTGATTCTTTCCATCTTCTCTAGTAGCTTGGCAATCTGAATAGTGACCAAATTGGGAAACTGGGATTTTCAGTCAGAGTACCAGATACATTTACTTGCCTTGGGAGCAAAGGCCCTTATTGCTGTTAGAGAGGGGAAGATTTAAAATCATAGTGGTTAATAAGGATAAATCAATACTCATCATTACTGAATGTTAGAGGTGGAAGGGACCTCAGGACATAGAATGTCAGAGTGGGGAATGACTTAGGTTGTGGAATGTCAGAAACAGATAAGATCTGAATCTGTAAAATGTTAGAGCTATAAGGGACTTGGGACTTCAGGACACAGAATGTTAGTACATATCACTATTAAGAAAATGCTTTATATTGCTCTTGTCATTTGACCCCAACAATAACCCAGTGAAGTATGGAGTGTACATATTACCTTGTGCTTTACAGATGAAGAAACTGAGGTTTTGCATGTTTGCTTGGCCCCTTTCCAGTTGTTGTCTCTGAACATAGAACAATAGAAGAGATGTTCGATAATTGCCTTTTGACTGACTGAGAATTGGCAGGGTCAGAAGGCTACCTGAGACATCTGGTCCATCTAGACATTTTGTACATGGGAAAACTAAGGCTCAGAGAGAGCTACAGACTCAGCCCCGGGAAAGCCAGTTATGACGGAGCCTAGCTTTCCTGAGTCCACCCACATCTAACAAACTCTCTTGTCCTTGCTAACTTCTAGTATAGTAAAAGCTAATTAATCCAATGTAGATTCAGGCCCATTGAAGGACATTGGCTTCCTCATTAAATAGGACCTAGTTTCCCTTCCTGAGGACTTTCAAACCTTTCTGTATCTTATTGAAAAGCAAATTTTCTTCCAGACTCTCCCACTCTTTGCTTGGAATCCTCCTTGTTCTCTCATCCTCCTTCCTCCAGGGCCCAAAGAGCAGGGGTGCTGGAACCTGTAACCCCTCCAGGAAAGGGCAGGGGGAGGGACAGAGGATGAAGAAAGAAATCAAGAGATATTTATATCAGAATGTGGGACATGATAAAAGTCATAAGGTAAAAGAGAGAACAGAGCCTTCATTTCACCACTTGTCGTCTAGTTCTTCTGTAGCAAAAAATAATGGGGAAAGAAATTTTTAAAATCCTAGACTATCTCCTTGAAGTTCACAGAAGGAACTAGCTGAGTTAATGCTGTGGAGCCATCAAAGACATTGTGTTTAATTTCTTCATTGCTACATTCACTTATCTGCTAAGTAGTCCTTTTGGACCCAGGCAGGCTAATGGGACAGTTAAAAGTTGGCAAGTGAGAAGGCTCCCTCTTGGAAGTGGTCATTGTCGCACCCTTTCTCTCACCTCCAGCTTCTTGAGATTTGCCTCCTGTCTTCCAGTCTGTCTGCACCTGAAGTTGTGATAGAAGAGTGAGGGCTTAGGAGCTGTAGCTGAATTCTCACTGAAGTGAGTGTGTTGAGGAGCTGGTATGGGCAGGGCTTCCTCATTCAACTTCCCAGAATCCTCTTTCTACACTAAACTCAATTCAATTCAGTTCAGAGTATTTATGAAGTGCTCCTTATGAACCAGACAGATACTATACTAGGTCCCAGAGATAAAAAGGCAAAACCAAGAAGTGTATGCTCTCCTGGTTCTTGTACTAAACCCTCAGATAACAACAGCACCTTCTTCACAGGGAAGTTAACATGGGAAACTTTCAAACTTTAAAGTGCTATATAAATGCTAGTAGTTGTTATTGTTTCAATAAATATAAACTAAGTAAATTAATTACAGGGAAGTGGGATAAGAGAGCATGAACAACTTAGAGGAAATTCAGAAAAGCTTTGTGGAAAAGGTGGGATTTGAACTGGGCCTTGAAGAGAGCTAGATTGGTGAGGTGGGAGGATAGCATTCCAGGCACAGGGGGACACCCTTGCTGAGGCACAGAGATGGGAGGGGAAATGTTGGGTATGGAGAACAGCAAGAAGATCAGTCTGGCTAGATTTGAGTGAGATTTTTATGTCTAGAGAATTCCCTGCAAGGCTGACTTCCCTAGGCCCTTGAGCAGACCTGTCTCGTAGCTCACTGCAGGTAGGAATTCATTCCTTCAGAAATATTAAATGCCCACTGTGTATAGAGTACTGTGCTAGATGCTACAGATGTTTTAGAACTGGATGGGACCTTAGAGCTATTCTAGGAATTCTCTGAGACCCAGAAGAATAAAGTCCAGTGCCAAGGTTGCATAGATGATAAGTAGAAGAGCCAGAATTCAAATTCCAGCAAGGAACCCCCTACATGGTTGTATCCCTACCCTTGGGATGGAGCTTTTCTTCACAGTTTGGAGAAGACATGAAGAAGTTCAAAGAGCTTATACTCCAGGTCTTAGCATTTAATTTATGAGAGATAGAGTAGTGCTAAGAAAATAGCCCTGGACTGGGGGCCCAAGTATATGGGTGAATTCAAGTTCCAGTTCCACCTCTTACTAGCTGTTGGTGTTTCATCTCTCTAGTTCAATTTCTTCATCTGTAAAATGGCCAGTTTGCAGGATGGTTATGAGGAAAGCATTTTATTTCCAAGTGCTATAAAAGGTGAACTGTTTTTTGAATATACATATCTGGGTACATACACATTGTCTTGCTCAATAGGTAGGCTCATCAAGGGCAAGGATTGTTTTGCTTTTTGTCTTTGACAGTCTGATGGAGTCGATAGACCCCTCCCCTTCTCAGAATAATATTTTTAAATGCATAAAATAATATATGTAAAACTGCAAAGGAAACCAATTATATTGCAAAAATTATTTTAAAAATTTAGAGAGAACAATAAGATTCTCCTGGCAACTATTATGATAAGGACAGACATCAAGCTAACTCCCTAGATGCCTGGATTCAGTCCCTTGAGCTACTACTGACTCACCATGAGACTTTGTGGACTTCATTTGTCCTTTTTGTCAGTCAGTCAATAAATATTGAGCTCTGTTCTTTTGCGGGCAACTGATTCATGGGTACATGTTTCCTTGTGTTGGTGTGAATGTGAACTTGTGGATTTTTGAATGATCAATGGTTAGGAGTATGAGTTTGATTATGGAGGTAAGTATGAATGTATTTTGGTACATTAATCTGTGTGGGCATAAGAATCATAGGATTTTGAGCCAGATGGGAACTAAGAGATTGAACCACTTAAAACTCTCATGCCTGTACCTAGCAGGCACTGTGGTAAGAACTGGGTTTCCAAAGAAAGGTGAAAGATAGTCCTTGCTCTCCAGAAGTTTACAGTCTAATAAAGGAAGTTAACACATGTAATGGGTACTCAGAAGGAGTATGACAAAATCAGGGAAGTGGGAAGTCACAAAGTCAGAATAGTCTAGCCAAGGTGGGAAATGAGATCACTGCCCTAGGCACCCTCCTTAAATGTAAGTTCTGGGAGGAGTTCTTCATTATCTGCCCTCCATCCTCTCCAATCAGAGGAGTGAGCCTTCCCAGAGGAAAAGAGCACAGACTTTTTAGTCATCTTGCAAGATGATGAGATTCCTGAAGGCATGATGACAGTCTAGAATAGCATAACAGGTAGCAAATGGTCTTTGAGCCTCAGTTTCTCACTTTCTATTATGAGAAGGGAAAAAAAATCCATTTAACGAGAATCCAGGAAGGATATGATCCTCTTAGAAGGCAAGACCTTCTTTTCCTTAATAGCAGTTAGGAGAAAATAATTATTGAAAATGAATGTTGGGGCAGATAGGTGTTACAGTGAATAGAGCACCGGCCCGGGAGTCAGGAGGTCCTGAATTTAAATCTGGCCTCAGACACTTATCACAAAAAACTAGCCGTGTGACCTTGGGCAAGTCACTTAACCCCAATTGTCCTCCAAAAAGCAAAAAAAAAAAAATTAAAAATTAAAATGAATGTCTTTTAGAGCATTCAAAGCAAGGTAGTTCTTTGACTTGTCTAGGGTCACACAGCCAATGTCAACTTCCCTGAGTACTTGGTACAAGTTATATGCCTCCATATCTAAGCCAGGGCACCAAGAGTCAGCTGGAGGAGAATGCCATCTTCCAAGAGCATTAACCTGTAGAAGCAAAGGGGATTGAGTAGAGAGGAGAGAGTCTGCAAATAAGGGATTGTGGGAGGAGCATGTGTCAGCTATCTCCCATCTTGCCTGGAAGAGGGAGCAATGCTAAGGGTCTAAATCTTCCAACAGACCTCCTGAACTCAGGCCAGCAATCAGGGTGTGGCTGTGTTAGGGAGAATTTCTTTAGTTTCCAGTGAGATGTACAGTGGGATGGGGGTAGGGCTGACTTTATAGATAATGGCATCTTTTACTTGAGCTCTGATGCAGTAGCTAGTTCATCTGAATCCCCTTCCTGCCCAGGCTTGCTGGGGCTCTGGGATGGGAACTAGTTCTGGGATCTAGGTATACAAGACTGGGCCTGATCTGTCTCCAGAGGGAGAGAGTGTGTGGGTGAGTGTGTGTGCATAAATGGTCCAGGTGAGTAGGTGGCCCAGTGTGTGTGAGAGGACATGGTTAGGAGTTAGTATGTGTTCTTTATGTGGGTGACTGTGATTCATGGGTGCATGTTCCTTGTGTTGGTGTGAGTATGAACATGTGGATTTTTGAATGATCACATGAGTTTGATTTCCAGAGGTAGGGATAAATGTATTTTGGTATATGGATATGTACAAGCATAAGAATCATAGCCTTTGGAGCCAGATGGAAACTAAGAGATCAGAACAGTTAAGATTCTCATGCTTGTGCAGTGAATAGAGCACCAGACCTGGAGTCAGGAGGACCTGAATTCAAATCTGGCCTCACACACTTAACACAAAACTAGCCGTGTGACCTTGAGCAAGTCACTTAACCCCAATTGCCCTAAAAAAAAGGGGGGCAAAAAAAGTTCTATCTGGAGATAAACCACTTTCAGTTACATTTGGTAATCCAGTGGCATATACCTGTTGTCAGCCTTTGGTTGTTTCAGTTGTGTATGACTTTTTGTGACCCCAATTTGAGGTTTTCTTGACAAAGATACTGGAGTGGTTTGCTATTTCCTTCTTCAGCTCATTTTACAGATGAGGAAACTGAGGCAACCAGAGCTAAGTGAATTGCCTAAGGTCCCACAGCTAGTGTCTAAGGCCAAATTTGAACTCAGGAAGATGTCTTCCTGACTCCAGACTGAGCACTCTATCTAATACACCACCTAGCTGTCCTGGTATCCTTGATGGGCAGTCTATTTGTTCCAAAAATGTTTTAAACATTTTTAACCCCTTCATAATGTGTTTTTTCCCCTCGGAATTTATTTATTTATTTTTAGTTTTCAACAGTCATTTCTACAAGGTTTTGAGTTTCAAATTTTCTCCCCATCTCTCCCCTACCCCCCACACCAAGATGGCAAGCATACTGATTCTCCCTTCCCCCAGTCTGCCTCTCTTCCATCTTCCCAATGCCCTCCCCCCTTTATAATGTGTATTTAATAGAGCATGTATAGTATCTATTCTCTTTTTGGATGAGAACTTGTGAATCTTTATTTAGCTGCATTGGGAGGATGAGACCTGTTTTTTGTTAATGTGGTTTTGTCTGAATGCTTTCTAGATCTATTGTTATCCATTTTATCATGCTTGAAATATATGTTAAAACCAGCCAATTTTTGTGGCTCTATAAGTGTTCTTCCCATTAAGCTATGACTTAAGATACAGATCTGGTTCCCTTAACATGCACCCAGCCTCAGTTTTCTCTCCTTGATATCCTTAAACTTGACGTTTCTTGCTTAGGAAGACCAAGATATTTTCAAGTGTCACATGCATTCATTAATTTAGTTTGACTCCTGGACTCAAGCTTAAGATGTTTAGTCTCCATTCTTGGCACAGAGGCATTTTATGCTTAGAGTACATGTGATATTTTGGTATTATTGGTGAAAATTTCCATGAGATGAAGTAGCTATTTTAATGTCAGGCAGTCAGCCAGAATTTATTAAGTACCTACTGTTTGCCTGCCACTGTGCTAATAAGCACTGTGAGATACAAAGAAAAGCAAAAGACAGGCCCTGCTATCAAGGAGCTTACAATCTAATTGGGGAGACAACAAACAATTGTATAAATAACATATACCCAGGATATATTGGGAATAATCAGTGGAGGGAAAACATGAGAATTGAGACGGATTGGAAAGGCTTCCTGTGGAAAGTAGGATTTTATCTGGGACTTGAAGGAAGCCAGGAAGGTCAGGAGGTGAAGCTGAGGAAGGAGAGCATTCCAGGTATGAGGGATAGCCAGAAAAATGCCTGGAGCTAAGAAAGGGAGGAACTGCAAAGAGGCCAATGTCCCTGGCTCACAGAGTATATGGATGGATGGTGGGGTAGTAGAAGATGTAAGAAGACTGGAAAGATATGATTTTCCCTGGGACCAGAGAACTTGATATTATCCATGGGCATCTTGTGATTAATAAGATGACTTCTTCTCTGCCTTGAAAACCATACCCAGTTGTATTCAGAAGTGATTATAATGGATTTAAGACTGTGCAGAACCATGGCTGCCTTAACTGTCTCACTGGAAGATCACATTTATCTATTTTCAGTCCTTGACTAATCCATAGATGTGGAACTGAGTCAAAGGCTTTGAAATAATAATAAAACTGGCATAAATGTAATGTCACTTCCAGGAGGCTTGTTCAATAATCACCAAATAATAATGATGCACTTTACACCCCTGGGACTTTTTGGCATGCCCTTTTTTGCTCCTTAGCCAATGTGTTGTTTTATTGTAAGTGTTTATAGATATTTTTTGAGCAATACAAGTTGTGAATGTTTTGTGTAAATTATATAAAGACATAATTGGCCTATATTTGAGGGGTTGCTCTCATCTTTTAGTAATAAATATGTGATGCCTCTAATGAGAAAGATGGGGTCAGGCTTGCCACAGAGAGGAAGCTGTTGAACTGCTTTGGCTAGTAATTCATGGACCACTTTGCAGTGTTTGAGCCAACGATTATGGATCTTATCCAGATTCAATACTTTTCAGTTTTTTGGAGAAGTAGCACATCAGTCACCTCTCTCAATATCACCTCTTTTAAACAAATGCTTTATTAACTTCTGTTTTACATCATTCATTTCCACCAGATTTTGAGTTACAATCATTTCCCCCGTTATTCCCCTACCCACCCTCCCAGAAAAGCAGTCCCACAAGACATCACTTCCTCCAATCTGCTCTCTCCCATACCCCCTTCGACTTTTCCATTAGAGGAAAGTGAATCTTTGTGTCCCAATGCCTGCACATCTTATCTCCCAATTATAAGCAAAAGAGTATTAATAATAGTATTTATATATATTTGAAACATTTAATGTTAAGACCTCGAATTTCAGATCCATTTCCTTCCTCCCTTGTCACCCATTCCCTCTGGGGAGATAAGTAATTCAGTATATGTTGTACATGTCTAGCTATGCAAAACATTATCATAGTAGATATATTGTACAAGGCTGCTTATAATTCCCTCCCACTCATCCCACCCCCCACCTGGTCCATTCCCTACATGATCCTGTCCCTCTTCTATAGTGGGTACTTCCAACCTCCCCTCCCCCCAAGGATGCCCTCCCATCCATCATCCCTCCTCTCATCCCCCTTCCCCCTATTCTGCTGCAGGTTGAGATATCCCATTTAGTATGTATGTCATTCTCTCCCTGAACCAAATTCAATGAGAATGTGGTTTTGCCTTTTTTGCCTTCCTATTCTCCTCCTCCCTTGCAACCACTTCCCCTTGCTTCTTCTACATGAGATAGTTTACCCTACCCTGTCTCTCCCCATCTCCTCTTGCCACTTTCCTCTCTCACCTCATAATTTCATCCCTTGAGTATTCTCCCTTCCCAACAAATTCAACCTATGCCCTCTATCCATATATAACTGTAACCATATACACACACATTCACATATGTATTCATATGACCACACACCCTTCTTCCATTATTTTCATAGTGAGAAAGATATCATCAGTGACAGTTATTGTTTTTCCATATAGGAATGTAAATAGTTCAACTTTGATAAGTTCCTTTTGATTTCTTTTCCCTGATTACCTTCTCAGGCATCTCTTGCTTCTTGTGTCTGGATGTCAAATTTTCTATTCAACTCTGGTTTTTTCCTCAAGAATGCTTGAAAGTCCTCTATTCCACTGAATGACCATATTTTCCCCTGAAACAAAATACTCAGTTTTGCTGGGTAGGTGACCCTTGGGTTCATTCCCAGTTCTTTTGCCCTCTGGAATATCATATTCCATGCCCTTCGATCCCTCAGTGTAGAAGCTGCCAGGTCCTGGGCTATTCTGATTGTGTTTCCACAATATTGAAATTGTTTCTTCCTGGCTGCTTGTAGTATTTTCTCCTTGATCTGGGGATTCTGGAACCTGGCTATAATATTCCTGGGAGTTTTCTTTTTGGGATTTTTTTCAGGAGGTGATCTGTGGATTCTTTCAACCTCTATTTTGCCCTCTGGATCTAAAACATCAGGGCAATTTTCCTTGAGAATTTCTTGAAGGGTGATTTCTAGGTTCTTTCTTTGATCATGGCTTTCAGGTAGTCCAATAATTTTTAAATTGTCTCTCCTGGATCTATTTTCCAGGTCAGTGGTTTTTCCCATGAGATATTTCACATTGCCTTCTAATCTTTCATTTGTTTGGATCTGCTTAACAGCATCTTGATTTCTCATAAAGTCATTAGCTTCCATTTACTCCAGTCTAACTCTGAAGGAATGAATCTCCTCGGTGACTTTTGAGATTCTTTTTCCATCTGGCAAATTTGACTTTTTAAGGCATTCTTCTCCTCATTTCCCTTCTGGGCCTCCTTTGCCATTTGAGTTAGTCTATTTTTTAAGGTGTTGTTTTCCTCAGTCAGGCTGTTGACCCTCATTTCATACTTTTCCTGCATCCTCCTCATTTCTCTTTCCAATTTTTCCTCCACTTCTCTTATTTGATTTTTAAAGTCCTTCTTAAGGTCCTCTATGGCCTGCAACCCGCTCATGTTTTCCCCTGGGGCTTTTGGAGCAGGACTTCTGACCTCACAGTCCTTTTCCTGCTCTATGCCCCCAAAATAGGAGTCTAGGGTTGCATTTTTCTGTTTCCTTTGTCTTGGCATGTTGCCACTTAATTGCTTGACTTTTGGGCTTGTTGCCACACTATGGCTTTAAGGCCAGATAGAGGAATTTTCGTCTCGAACGTGTGGGGGGCAACTTCCGTTTCTGGCAAGCTATAAACCCACCCACAACTTCCACCCTAGATCACAATCCAGATCCAGGGAGGTTAAAGCAAGAGCGATTACCCCCCAAGACTGATCGCTGGATCTCCCTACGATTTGTAGGCTGGGAGCTGGAGATGCCTCTGAAACTACACAGTGGCATGTCTCCTCAGCAGCTTCTAGCCCCCAGGGGAGGGAGCTGACGCATTCCCCAAATACAGGTCCCAAAGTCCATAGGACACTCACCTCTTACTTT